>PVIY010001011.1:0-167287 GCA_004026745.1 Myrmecophaga tridactyla
ACCAACTTAATGTCAACATCATACACAAACATTGTTTGTATACCCTTGCCCCCCCAACTTTTTGTTGTACTTGCTATAAATTATATCTCTATACATTAAATGTCCAAAGCCAGCAATTTATCACTACTGTTTATACATTTGCATTATAGAAACAAGTAAAATGTAAAATCTGTTTTACATCCTAAAAAAATAAAATAGTACTGGCATTTATAATTACTTGTATGGTTATTTTTTAAAGATCTTTATTATGTTTTTAAAGATTTTTCAATCTTCATTGTTTAATGCAATATATGATTACATTAATTTTTCTATAATGTGCATTTATCATCACAATTGAATTTTTTCTTTCCTGTGAACAATAACATATATACAAAAAAGTAATAAATTTCAAATATTTTACAAAAATTACTTGTAGAAGAGATTTCAGAGTTTGGTATGTGTTACAATTCCACAATTTTAGGTTTTTACTTGTAGCTGCTCTAAGATACTGGAGACTAAAAGAAATGTCAATATAATGATTTAATAATCATACTCATTTGTTAGACCTATCTTCTCTGTATAACTTCACCATCACCTTTGATCTTTCTATCCCACTCTTTCAGGATATTTGCGCTATGCTCATTCTAGCTTTTTTCATGTTGGAAGGGGCTGTCAATAATAAGGGATGGGGGATGGAACTAGTCAATGTTCTGAAGAGGCTGGCCCCTCTGCATTTCAGGGTTTGCTAGTATTTTGTTAAGGAATTTTGCATCTATATTCATAAGAGGTATTGGTCTGTAATTTTCTTTTCTAATAGTAGCTTTATCTGCATTTGGTATGAATGTGATATTGGCCTCATAGAATGAATTAGGAAGTATTCTTCCTCTTCAACTTTTGGAAACACTTTGAGCAAGATTGGTGTTAACTCTTCTTGGAACATCTGCTTAAATTCCTCTCTGGAGTCATCTGGTCCTGGGCTTTTCTTTGCTGGGAGGTCTTTGATTACTGATTCAATCTCTTTAGTAATTATTGGTTTGTTGGGATCTTCTATTTCTTTTTGAATCAGTGTAGGTAGTTTGCGTGTTTCTAGGAATTTGTCTATTTCATCTAGGTTATCTAATTTGTTGGTGTACAGTTGTTCATAGTGTCCTTTTGCAGTCCTTTTTATTTTGGTGGGGTCTGTAGTAGTATCCCCCTTTTCATTTCTGATTTTAGTTATTTCCATCCTCTCTTTTTATTTTTCAGACTAGCAAAAGGTTTGTCAATTTTATTGTTCTTGAAAATAACCAACTCTTGTTTTTGTTGATTCTTTTTATTGTTTTAATTGTTCTCTATTTCATTTATCTCTGCTCTAATCTCTGTTATTTCCTTCTTTCTACCTGCTTTGCGTTTAGCTTACTCTTCTTTTACTGGCTCTTACAATCTTGAGGTTAAGCCTCTGATTTGAAATATTTCTTCTCTTATAATGTGTTTAGAACTATAAAGTTCCCTCTCAAAACTGTCTTTGCTACATTTCATAAGTTTATGAAATCTTAGTTTAATTCACCTCAGGATATTTCTTAATTCCCTTGTGATTTTCTCTTTAACCCACTGCTAATTTAAGAGTACATTGTTTAATTGCCACAATTTGTGAATTTCCATTACTCTTTCCATTATTGATTTCTAGCTTTATTCCATTGTCCTCAGAGGAGACACATTGTATGATTTCAGTGTTTTTTAATTTGTTGACTAGTTTTGTGACCTAACATACAATGTATTGTGGAGAATGATCCGTGTGCCCTTGTGAAGAATGTGCATTCTGTTATTGTTGGGTGAAGTAGTCTATGTATGTATGTTAGGTCTAATTGGTTTAGAGTATTGTTCAAGTTTTATATTTCCTTATTTATCTTTTGTGTAGATGTTCCATCCATCATTAAGGTATTAAAGTCTCCTACTATTCTTATAGAATTGTATATTTCTCCCTTCAAATCTACCAGTATTTATTTCATATATTTTGGGGATCTGCTGTTATGTGCTATACATCTATAGTTTTTATGTCTTCTTGTTGGATTGTGCCCTTTATCAGTATGTAACTACTCTTGACTCTTGTTGTCTCTCATAACAGACTTAAAGTCTATTTTATCTGAAATTGGTATAGCTATTGTAGCTATCTTCTTGTTGCTACCTGTATGGTATATATTTTCTATCATTTCACTTTCAGTCTACTTATATCTGAATTTAAGGTGAATAGCTTGTAAACAGCATATAGTTGGATCATGGTTTGTTTGTTTATTTTAATCCATTCTGTCAAACTCTGCCTGGAGAATTTAATCCATTTACCTTTAAAACGATTGCTGGTAATGCAGGACTTTCTTCTATTATTTTGTGATTTAGCTTTGTAAGTCATTCCTATTTTGTCCCTCAATTCTTCCATTAATGCTTTCTTTCATATTTACTTGATTTTTCACATTATACCATATTGAGTCCCTTTTCATTTCTTTCTGGATATATTTTTCATACATTTTCTACAGGGTTAAAATTTAACATCTTAAATATATAATTGTCATATTTGATTTGATACAAACTTGATTTCAATACCATACACATACACTGTTCCCATAACCCCCAGTCTCCACTTTTTTTTTGTACTTGTTGCAAGTTGTATCATTATATATTGTATGTTCCAAACCACAGATTTATCATTACTTTTCATGCATTTCTATTTTCACACCTATAGGAAATAAGAAGTGGGTTTATATACCAAAAATACAATACAATACAATACAATACTACTGGCATTTATAATTACCTAAATGGTTACCTTTACTGCAGGTCTTCATTTTATTTTATTTTTTGCCACTTTGAATGTACTGTCTAGTGCCCTTTCCTTTCAGTCTGAAAGACTTTTTTTAAACATTGCTCATAGGGCCAGTCCAGTTGTAATGAAATCCCTTATCTTCTCTTTATCTGGGAATATCTTAATCTGTCTTTCATTTTTGAAACAAAGTCTCACCGGATATAAAATTCTTGGTTGGCAATTATTTTCTTTCAGCCCTTTAAGAATTTCAACTCACTGCCTTCTTGCCTCCATCGTTTCTGATGGAAATTAGTACTTAATCTAATTGGAACTCTTGTACATAATGTGTTTCTTTTTTCTTGCAACTTTCAGAACTCTGTCTTTGTCATTTGCATTTGAGAATTTGATCATTATGTGAGGGAGCATATTTTTCTTCAAGTTTAACCTGTTTGGTGTTCTCTGGATTTCTTGGATATGCATATTCATATCTTTTGCTAAGTATGGGAAGTTCTCAGTCATTATTTCTTTGCATATTCCTTCTGCCCCTTTCCTTCTTCTCCTTCTGGGACTCCTATAATGCATCTATTGATACTCTTGATGGTGTCTCAGTTCTCTTAGTCTATTTTCATTTTTATATAATTCTTTTTTCTCTCTGCTTCTCAGCCTCACTCATTTAAATTGTCTTGTCTTTGAGTTCCTTGATTCTTTCTTCTGCCAGCTCCATTCTGTTTTTGAAATCCTCCTGGGAATTTTTTATTTCAGTTGTGTTCTTCAATCCAGTAGGTCATTTTTTTTGTTTGTTTTTCAACTTTCTATCTCTTTAGTGAGATTCTCATATTGTTCATTCATTGTTTTCCTGATATTCTTTAGATCTTTCTCTGTATTTTTTTTCATCTCCTTGAGCATATTCAAAATCATTAAAAAAAAATCTTTGTCTGCTATGTCCACAGCCTGGTCACTGATGTTTTCTGGATTTTTATCCTCTTCCTTTGGATGACCATCATTTCCTTTTTCTTTGTCTTGTAATCATTTGTTTGCATGCTATACATTTAATATTTTAAAGTGTTAACTCTGGGATTTATTCTCTGAGATATCTGGTGATACATCAGAGTTCTTCTTGAGAGTCAGGAACTAATGAACCAAGTAAACCTAAGTAAAACACCTTTCACCATCTTTGCAATTTGGCTTTGTGTTGGCTGGTGCTCTACATCAGCATTTGTCCTCCAAAGAGGAAGGTTAGCCCAAGATGAATGCAAAGTGCAGGGTTCTCCATGTCTTTTCTGGACTTGTTTCTTGTCCTGGGCTTGTGCTTGCTAGTGGTCTTAGGAGTTGCCCTGTTTATAGGAGTTTGAATTCCCCAACCACTTTCCAGAAAACATACTTTTCTTTCTCCCTCCTGTTTCACTAGGGTTCTAAAAGCAGGTAAGCTTTTGCCCCAGGGGGTCCATCTCCTATGTTTCTTACACTGTTCTCTGCTATCTCAAGCTGCTGTAGCCTGGAGGGCAGATCCTAGGGGACGGGGAGTCATGCTGGAAAGGGCTTTCCCAAATGAGCCTTTGCAAGTCAGAACAAGGCTATGGACTCACAAAGGGAACATCAGCAACTCCCAACTTCCCTGGCTCCCCAAAGCTGGGCTTTCTTGACTTGGCCCTTGCCCAGCAAATGTAGCCTGTCAACTCTCCTCCTCAGACCTGAGGAAGCACACTGTCTTTAGGTTTCCTCAGCTGCCTTTCCCCAGGGAAAGTTCAATGGTTATCTCAGAACTAAGCCCCAGTGATGCAAATAGCTAATAAAAAATGGTGATCAGCAATTGGTCAGCAACCACCTCACTCCCCGGATCTTGGGGAAGTGGACTTTTATGTTCCTCTCTGATACCAGCAAGCTATGCCAGAGGCTGGTGCCACTGCTGCCTGCTACAGAGTGGAGAATGGGTACTGGCAACTATAGCAGGAGAGAGCACTTTACTGATATTCACTGTAATTTACCAGCCTCTTCTTCCAGCTCTTCCTTGGATGCTGTATAGTACTCTATTAGGCTCCAGAGTTTCAAAGTATTTAACTCACCCAGTGTGCTGGTTTAAATCTATGGTGGACCCCAGAAAAGCCATGTCCTTTAATCCTCATTCAATATTGTTGGGTGGGAGCATTTTGATTGTTCCCATGGAGATATGACCCACCCAATTGTCGGTGGTAACTTTTGATCAGATGATTTCCATGGAGGTGAGTCCCCACCCATTGAAGGTGGAGTTGCTTATTGGAATCCTTTAAAAGAGGAATCATTTTGGAGAGCGTCCCTTTTGTAGAGCCACAAGAAAGCCAGCAGACACCATCATGTTCACCATGTGCCCTTTCAGCTGAGAGAGAAATGTTGAGCATCATTTGGCCTTCTTGAACCAAGGTATCTTTCCCTGGATGGCTTAGATTAGACATTTCTATAGACTTGTTTTCTCAGCCTTAGACCTGTAAACTAGCAACTTATTAAATTCTCCTTTTTAAATGTCATTCTGTTTCTGGTATATTGCATTCCAGCAGCTAGCAAACTAGAACAGAAGGGTTTGGAGATGGGGAGATTACCCTGAATTATTTGGGTCTGCTTGATGTAATCACAAGGGTCCTTATAAGAGGGAGACAGGAGGAGTTAGAAAGGAGTAAGATGTTATGCTTCTTTCTTGGAAAATGGGGGAAGGTACCCCAAGCCAAGGAATATAGGGAGCCTCTAGAAGCTGGAAAAGGCAAGAAATAGATTGTCGTCTAGAGCTTTCAGAAGAAATGGTTCCCTATGGGTTCCCTATGGCTCCATTTCTGACCTCCAGAACTGTAAGATAATAAATATCTATCATGCTAAAGCACTAAGTTTGTGGTATTTTTTTACATCAGGAAGAGGAAATTAATCTAGGGGTTTTCTATGATTCCCCCTGTCTCTCACTCCCTCACATGCACTCCATCCTCATATCCTTTTGGTTTTACTCTTCTATCCACTCACTTCTCAGCAATTTCACTGAAACGTCTCGTCCAAGCCACCCTTATCCTTTGCTGAGCTCCTGACCTGGGCCCTCCAATCCATTCTCTATCCTGCAGCCAGGCTAATCTTGTAAACAGGCAATTCAATTTATTAAAACTCCTTGCTTGGGTGGTGCAGTGGTGACACAGTGGCAGAATACTCACCTGCCATGCCTGAGACACAGGTTCAATTCTCCGAGCCTGCCCATGCAGACAAACAAACAAAAAAACAAAACTCCTTGCTTAAAAAACCTTTAACATCTTTGCAATACAATTAAAAATAAGTTCAAATTGGACTGCCCATCCCTGCATGATCTTGTCCCTGTCTGCTTCTGCAGGCTTATCAGTGTTCAACAGTAGGTTGTTTTATTTTTTTGGGTGGGCACATGGTCCTGGAATTGAACCCAGTCTCCTGCATGGAAGGTAAGCATTTTACTACTGATCAGCAGTGGTTTTCAGTAAAAATGCCTGGGTTTGAATTATAGTTGTACCACTTACTCTCTTGTGACTTTAGAAGATTAATATAATCTCTCTATGGCTTTTTATAAAAGACCTCATAGGTGCTTGTAAAGATTAAATGAGTTAGTACTTATAAAGTACTTAGAACAATGCCTGGCCCTGTTTTTTTTTACAATTTATATATTAATTATTTTTTTAATTAAAAAAAATTTTAAGCATAACAACATACAAACATGAATATTCTTACCATATGATCATTCCATTCTTGGTATATATAATCAATGATTCACAATATCATCACATAGTTGAATATTCGTCACCATGATAATTTCTTAGAACATTTGCATCAATTCAGAAAAAGAAATAAAAAGAAAAAAGAATACCATACCCCTTACCGCACCCTCTCATTGATTGCTAGTATTTCCATCTACCCAATATATTTTAGCCTTTGTTTCCCCTATTTTTTTTCTATACCCCTTATCACTTCCTTTCATTCATCACTAGCATTTCAATCTATCAAATTTATTTTAACATTTGTTCCCCCTATTATTTATTTATTTTTAATCTATATGTTTTACTCATCTGTCCATACTGTAGATAAACGGAGCATCGGATACAAGGTTTTCACAATCACACAGTCACATTGTGAAAGCTATATCATTATACAATCATCTTCAAGAAACATGGCTGCTAGAACACAGCTCTACATTTTCAGGCACTTTCCTCCAGCCTCTCCAATGTACCATAACTAAAAAGGTGATATCTATAAAATGCATAAGAATAAGCTCCAGGATAACCTCTCAAATCTGTTTGAAATCTCTCAGCCATTGACACTTTATTTTGTCTATTTCTCTCTTTCCCGTTTGGTCTGGAAGGCTTTCTCAATTCCCTGATGCTGAGTCCCAGCTCATTCTAGGATTTTTGTCCCATGTTGCCAGGAAGGTCCACACCCCTGAGAGTCATGTCCCACATAGAGAGAGGGAGGGCAGTGAGTTTGCCTGTCATATTGGCTGAGAGAAAGAGCCCACATCTGAACAACAAAAGAGGTTCTCTGGGGGATGACTCTTCTGCCTAATTTTAAGTAGACTTAGCCTATCTTTTGCAGGGATAAGTTCTATATAAACAAACCCCAACATTGAGGGCTCGGACTATTGTTTTGGTTGTCCCTACTGCTTGTAATAATATCTGGAATTCCCCAGTTGGGGAAGTTGAATTATCCCCGCTTCTTGTCATTCCTCCAAGGGGACTTTGCAAATACTTTTTTATTCACTGTTCAAATCACTCTGGCATTTATTGGAGCATCACTCTGGACAAACCTACAAAATCTCATGCACTACTCAAGGTTCCATGTATTTATGGTATTCAGTTAAACTGTCCACATAAGTTATATTTTAGGAAATGCACTAGTCAAATTATAAATTTTGTACCAAATAAACATTTTTTGCTTTAGTCTTATATATAAGTTAAAGTTTTAAAATATGAATTACCATCGATTTTCAACACCCTGCAGTATTGACATTCCTTTGTTCTTCCTTATGCAAAAACATTTATTAATTTGTACATTTATTTAGTCACTATCATTGTACATTCTAGGCATTCCTAGATTATACCATCTCAGTCTTTATTGTCTATCTTTCCTTCTGATTTCATTTGTGCCCCCAGCCCTCCTCCCTCTATCATTCTCACATCCAGCTTCATTCAGTGTACTAACATTATTGTATTAACTTAGGTAGTATTGTGCTATCCATTTCTGAATTTTTACAATCAGTCCTGTGGTACAATCCAATTACCCAATACCTACCCTATTTCTATCTCCTGATGGTCTCTGTTCTTAGCTGAAATTCTCCACATTCATTCACTAATGTTAGTTCATAGCAGTGAGACTATGCAGTATTTGTCCTTTTGTTTCTGGCTAATCTCACTGACCATAATGTCCTCAAGGTCCATCCATGTTGTTACATACTTCATAACTTTATTCTGTTTTACAGCTGCATAATATTCCATCATATGTATATACCACAGCTTGTTTAGCCACTTATCTATTGATGGACATTTGGGCTGTTTCCATCTCTTGGCAACTGTAAATAATTCTGCTATAAATATTGGTGTGCAAATGTCCATTTGTGCCCTTGCCTTCATGTCCTCTGAGTAGATATCTATCAATGGTATTGCTGGATCATATGGCAATTTTATAGTTAGCTTCCTGAGGAACCACCAAACTGCCTTTCATAGCAGTTGTACCATTTGTCCTTCCCACCAACAGTAGATAAGTGTGCCTCTTTCTCCACATCCTCTCCAACACTTGTTGTTTTCTGTTTTATTGATAATGGTCACTCTAGTGGGTGTGAGATATCTCATTCTGGTTTTAATTTGCATTTCCCTAATAACCAGGGAAGTTGAGCGTCTTTTCATGTGCCTTTTGGCCATTTGTATTTCCCCTTCTGAGAAGTGTCTGTTCATGTCTTTTGCCCATTTTTTTCCTTTTTTAAAAAAATTTTTATTAATAAAAGCAATTAACATACAATATGAACATCTTAGCATATGAACATTCCATACTTGGTATGCAATCAGTGGCTCACAATATTATCACTTAGTTGTATATTCCTCACCCTGATCATTTCTCAGAACATTTACATCACTCCAGAAGAAGAAATAAAAAGAAAAAACTAATACATGCCATACCCCTTACCCCTCCCTCTCATTGACTACTAGTATTTCCCTCTATCTGATTTATTTTAACATTTGTTCCCCCTATCCTCACTGCTTGTGAGAATATCAGTCTTTTGCCCATTTTGAAATTGGGTTGTTTTTCTTTTTTGTTGTTGAATTGAACAATCTCTTTATATATTCTGGATACTAGACCTTTATCTGATATATCATTTCCAAATATTATCTCCCATTGTGTAGGCTGTCTTTTTCCTTTCTTGACTAAGTTCTTTGATGCACGAAAGTGTTTAATTTTGAGGAGTTCCTATTTATTTATTTATTTATTCAATGCTCGTGCTTTGGGTATAAGATCTAGGAAATTGCCTCCTACTGGAAGATTTATAAGATATTTCCCTACATTTTCTTCTAAAAGTTTTATGATCTTAGATCTAATGTGTCAGTCTTTGATCCATTTTGATTAATTTTTGTATAGGGTGTGAGATATGGATCCTCTTTCATTCTTTTGCATGTGGATATCCAGTTCTCTGGACCATTTATTGAAGAGAATTTTTCTGTCCCAGGTGGGTTGGCTTGACTTCCTTATCAATGATCAACTGTCCATAGATGAGAGGGTCTACATTTGAACAATCTATTTGATTCCATTGGTCAGTATATCTATCTTTATGCCAGTACCATGCTGTTTTGACCACTGTAGCTTTGTAATACGCCTTAAAGTCAGACAGTGTGAGACCTCCGACTTCATTTTTCTTTCTCAGTACATTTTTATCTATTCAGGGCATCCTGCCCTTCCAGATAAATTTGGTTATTGATTTTTCTATTTCTGAAAAGTAAGTTTTTTGGATTTTAATTGGTATTGCATTGAACCTGTAAATCAATTTAGGTAAAATTGACATCTTAACTTTATTTAGTTTTCTAATCCATGAACAGGTATGCCCTTCCATTTATTTAGGCTTTCTGTGATTTCTTTTAGCAATTTCTTACAGTTTTTTGTATAGGTCTTTTGTATCCTTAGTTAAATTTATTCCTGAATATTTTATTCTTTTGGTTGCAATTATAAATGGAATTTTTTTCTTGATTTCCCCCTCAGATTGTTCATTACTAGTGTATAGAAACACTACAGATTTTTGAGTGTTGATCTTATAACCTGACACTTTGCTGTAGTCATTTATTAGCTCTAGTAGTTTTGCTGTGGATTTTTTGGGTTTTTTTTTTTTTTTTTTTTACATATAGTATCATATCATCTGCAAACAGTGAGAGTTTCACTTCTTCCTTTCCAATTTTGATATCTTGTATTTCTTTTTCTTGTCTAATTGTTCTGGCTAGAACTTCCAACACACGTTGAATAACAATGGTGATAGTGGATATCCTTGTCTTGTTCCTGATCTTAGGGGAAAAGTTTTCAATTTTTCTCCATTGAGGATGATTAGCTGTGGGTTTTTCATATATTCCCTTTATCATGTTGAGGAAGTTCCCTTCTATTCCTATCCTTTAAAGTGTTTTCAACAAGAAAGGATGTTGAATTTTGTCAAATGCCTTTTCTGCATCAATTGAGATGATCATGTGATTTTTCTGCTTTGATCTGTTGATATGGTGTATTACATTAATTGATTTTTTTATGTTGAACTATCCTTGCATACCTGGGATGAATCCTACTTGGTCATGGTGTATAATTCTTTTAATGTGCTGCTGGATTCGATTTGCAAGAATTTTGTTGAGGATTTTTGCATCTATATTCATTAGAGACATTGGTCTGTAGTTCTCTTTTCTTGTAATATCTTTGTCTGGCTTGGTATGAGGGTGATGTTGGCTTCATAGAATGAGTTAGGTACCCTTCCCTCCTCTTCAAGTTTTTTGAAGAGTTTGTGCAAGATTGATACTAATTCTTTCTTGAATGTTTGGTAGAATTCACGTGTGAAGCCATCTTGCCCTGGACATTTCTTTTTTGGGAGCTTCTTAATGACTAATTCAATTTCTTTATTTGTGATTGATTTGGTGAGTTCATCTATTTCTCCTCAAGTCAGTGTTGGTTGTTCATGCCTTTCTACGAAGTAGTCCATTTCATCTACATTGTCTAGTTTATTAGCATAAAGTTATTCATAGTATCCTCTCATTACCTCCTTTATTTCTGTAGGGTCAATGGTTATGTCTCCTCTGCCATTCCTGATTTTATTTGCATCCTCTCTCTTCTTTTTGTCAATGTCGCTAAGGGTCCATCAATCTTATTGATTTTCCCAATGAACCAACTTCTGGTTTTGTTGATTTTCTTGATTGTTTTCATGTTCTCAGTTTCACTTATTTCTGCTCTAAGTTTCATTATTTCTTACCTTTTGCTTGCTTTGGTGTTAGTTTGCAGTTCTTTCTCTAGTTCTTCCAAGTAGACATCTTAATTCCACTTAATTCCAGTTAATTCCCCCATTTTTGCTCTTTCTTCTTTTTTTGATGTAGGCATTTAGGGCAATAAGTTTCCCTCTTAGTACTGCCTTTGCTGCATCCCATAAATTTTGATATGATGTCTTTTCATTTTCCTCAAGATACTTGCTGATTTCTTTTGTAATTTCTTCCTTGACCCACTGGTTGTGTAAGAGTGTGTTGTTGAGCCTCCATATATTTGTGAATTTTCTGGCCCTCTGCCTATTATTGATTTTTAACTTCATTTCTTTATAATCTGAGAAAGTGTCTTGTATGATTTAAATATTTTTAAATTTATTGAGACTTGCTTTGTGACCCAGCATGTATGGTCTATCCTTTAGAATGATCCATGAGCACTTGAGAAAAAGGTGTATCCTGCTGTTGTGGGGTGTAATGTTCTATAAATGTCTGTTAAATCTAGCTCGTTTATTATATTATTAAAATTCTCATTCTTTATTAATCACCTGTCTAGATGTTCTGTCCATTGATGAGAGTGGGGAATTAAAGTCTCCAACTATTATGGTAGATATGTCTATTTCTTGTTTCAGTGATTGTCTCATGTATTTTGAAGCATTCTCTCTCAGTGCATAGCTATTTATGATTGTTATGTCTTCGTATTGAATTGTTCCTTTTATTAATACATAATGTCCTTCTTTATCTCTTTTAACTGTTTTACATTTGAAGTCTTATTTGTTGGATATTAGTATACCTACTCCTTCTATTTTCTGATTGTTATTTGCATGAAATGTCTTTTCCCACCCTTTCACTTTCAGCCTATGTTCATGCTTGGGTCTAAGATGTGTCTCCTGTAGACGGCATATAGATGGGTCCTGTTTTTTTAATCCATTCTGCCAGTCTATGTCTGTGATGGGGAAGTTCAATGCATTAACATTTAGTGTTATTACTGTAAGGGCAGAACTTTCTATCATTTTGCCTTTTGGATTTTATGTCATATTTAATTTTTCTTCTTTTAACCTTTACTGATAGTCTTCATTTCTCCACTCTTCTCCACACCTCTCTCGACTGTCTTTTCCTGTCTCTAGTGCTCCCTTCAGTATTTCTTGCAGAGTCAGTCTCTTTTTTTTTCTTTTACATGGGCAGGCACCGGGAATCGAACTTGGGTCCTCTGGCATGGCAGGCAAGCATTCTTGCCTGCTGAGCCACCGTGGCCCACCCCAGAGCCAGTCTCTTGGTCACAAATTCTCTCAGTGATTTTTTTCTGAAAATATTTTAATTTCCCCCTCATTTTTGAAGGACAATTTTGCTAGATATAGAATTCTTGGTTGGCAGTTTTTCTCTTTTAGTATCTTAAATATATCATCCCACTGTCTTCATGCCTCCATGGTTTCTGCTGAGAAATCTATGCATAGTCTTATTGGGTTTCCCTTGTATGTGATGGATTGCTTTTCTCTTGCTAGTTTCAAGATTCTCTCTTTCTCTTTGACATCTCACATTCTGGTTAGTAAGTGTCTATTCTGTTTGGGGTACACTGCACTTCTTGAATCTGTAATTTTAAGTCTTTCATAAGAGTTGGGAAATTTTCAGTGATAATATCCTCCATTAGCGTTTCTCCTCCTTTTCCCTTCTCTTCTCCTTCTGGGACAACCACAACATGTATTTTCGTGCACTTTGTCATTCAATTCCCTGAGTCCCTGATCATATTTTTCCATTCTTTTCCCTATATTTTCTTTTGCTTATTGGATTTCAGATGTCCGATCCTCCAGTTCACTAATCTTATCTTTTGCCCCTTGAAATCTAACATTGTAGGTTTCCATTGTTTTTTTTTTCATCTCTTCTACTGTGCATTTTATTACCATAAGTTCTGTGATTTGTTTTTCAGACTTTCGATTTCTTCTTTTTGTTTGTTCCTTGCCTTCTTTATATCCTCCCTCAATTCATTGATTTGATTTTTGATGAAGTTTTCCATGTCTGTTTGAACATTCTGAATTAATTGTTTCAAGTTCTATATCTCATTTGAATTATTGGTTTGTTCCTTTGACTGGGCCATATCTTCAATTTTCTTAGTATGATTCATTATTCTTTGCTGGCATCTAGGCATTTAATTTCCTTAATTAGTTTATTCTGGAGATTGTTTTCACATTTTTTACCTAGGATTTTCTTGCTGGATGAATTTGTTGTCTATCTGTTCTTTGACATTTAGTTCAGCTTATTCTAGACCTCCCTTTTTTTTTTTTTTTAACAGACCAGAATTTTCCAGTTCTTGTTTTCTTGTTTCTTGCCCTACCTGTATGGTGCCTTTCTTCCCCCCTCCTTAGGAGTGTCTACTTAGGTATTATAGACCCCAGTTGGGTTTTCCCAGACCAAACTGGCCTCCTCTCGGGAGGAAAGAGTCACCTGCATCAGTTTTCCCTGAGGTGAGAAACTGCAGGTTCAAAGACTTTCCTATGAAGCCTCCGGACTCTGTGTTTTTCCTGTCCTGCCCAGTATATGGTGCTTGTCTGTCTGTGGGTCCCACCAGCATAAGGTGATGCGGTACCTCTAACTTCAGCAGACTCTCCTTGCTGGGGGCGTGGTGGAGACAGAGGAGAGGTTGTAGACTGGTTTCAATCCCTTTAGTTCTCCATTCCCTGGGGTCTGAATTCCTTGAGCGAGGGGTTCCACCTGAACTGGGCCCCAGCCCTTTCCTGGGGAAGGTACAGCTTCCAGACAAAGTCTCAAATAAACTTCATTCTACCCTTGCCTGGGTCAGTTGGAGCTGGCCCTGTTTTAAGCACAATATAAATTTTTAGGCAGTCTTAGTATTGTTTTTAGTATTAACTCATGCCATGGGCACATAGTAGGCACTTAAAAATATTTGATGAGTGAATTGAACAAATGAATGAAAGTGTTACATTCACAAGTGTATACACCTTTGCTTCTCCCTCTTTCTGCACATTTGTTTACACAAATGAATCACTTTCAAAGGAACAGAACCAACACTAGATGTGGGCTATGAGATGTATAAAGACCAGTATCTAAGTAAGATCTGATTTAGTATTAAAAAAAAAAAAAAAGCTAGATGCTGTCCATTCCTGAGGGGTCTCTAACCAGTGCTGAAGTACATTCAAATCAGCATTTATGTATTTTCAGTTTAGGACGGATAACTATTAAGACCTAAATTGTTTGTAGTAGATTGCATCATGTCCCCGACAAAGAGGTGTTCAAGTCCTAAAGTCCTTTGCATGTGGATTCATTTGTACATAGGAGAAAGTCAAAGTGAATAAGAGAACGCTTATAAACAAAGGACATTTAGACATGGAACTAGAAGCCAGAGAAGGAAACAGAAAGACAGATCACTTCATGACAGAGGCAGACACTGACTGCCCCAGCAAGCCACAACCAGAATGTCACAGACTTTGGAGAAGGCATGGCCTGCTGATACCTTGGTTTTGGGCTTCTAGCCTCCAAATAATAAGCCAATAAAGTCCTGTTGCTTAAATCAGCCAGTCTCTGGATTTGTTACATATAGCAAGCCTGACAAACTAGCACTCTTTTATTCATATCCTTAACTTTCCCTGTTCATAATATCTTGCCTTCTATCCTGAAGAATAATATTCATGGCTGTGGTGTTTCCACAATGTGGTAAAAAAAAAAAAAAAAAAAAAAAAAAAGGAGTGCTAGACCTTACAGTACTCTCTGCTCATGATATTTACTTTAGGGTATGTACTTTACAAAGATTTCTGTGGAGTAACTGTCAGTTATTTTCCAGGTAGTTTTACTTCCCTTAGGATGGATCTGTATTGACAGATAGTTTTAAACATCTTATATGGAGGAGGGAAGACTTTTGGATCACTTGTGTTTCTGTCACTGATATGCTGCCCGGAAGCTGAGTTGGGCATTCAGTCTACAGAGTTCTTTTACTCCTTATTTTAATGGCCTCAAAATTCCTCATCCTACTTACATATCTAAATTCTTTAAGAATGGAATTCATTTGTGTAAGCATTCCTTGATAGCCCTTTATTGTGTTGTTGTTGTTTTTTTAACTTTTCATGTTAACTTGTTTTTTGCTAATATATAGAAATATAATTTTTATCAGGTTTATGGAGGTATAACTTACTTAAAGGAAAATTTACCTCTTTTGTGTTTTGTGCTACATGCTTTGTCAAATACAAGGTCACGTAATTACACCATAATCAAGGTATAGAACAATTACATCAAAGCCCTCTTCCCCAAATTCCCTCAGGCTTCTTTGGAGTCAATCATTCCCTTCATCTTCTTGCCTTGGTGACAACGTCTATGTTTGGTATCCCTTTGGTTTTGCCTCTTCCAGAATGTCAACTATATAAACTGCATACTGTATGTAGCCTCATGAGTCTAGTTCTTTTTACTTGAGATTCAAACAGGCTGCAGTACCAGTAGTTCATTCCTTTACGTTGCTGAGTAGTATTCCTTCGTATGAATGTTCCACAGTTACCCATTCATCTGCTGGAAGAATTTTAGCTTGTTTCTACTTTGGGATGATTATGAATAAAGATACTATCAACTTTTGCATACATTTTTTTTCTATGAGCATAAGTTTCATTTCTCTCAGGTAAATATCTAGGAGTGAAATCCTAGGTTGTACTGTAAATGTATGCCTAACTTTATCAGAAACCACCAAACTGTTTTCCTAAGTGGTTGTACTAGTTTGCATCACCACCAACAATGTGTGAGCATTCCAGTTACTCCATATCCTTACCAGCACTTCAGTTTGCCAGGTTTGTTTGTTGTTTTTGTTTTTAGTTATTCTAATAGATGTGTAATGGTACCTCACAGTGGTTTTAATTAATATTTCTCTAATGATTGTTGATGTCAAACATCTTTACATATGTTTGCTTGCTGACTGTATATCTTCTCTTGTTACATTTATTCCTGTATATTTTATATTCTTGCTGCTATTGAAATTGGACATTAAAGACTACATATTTAACTATTTGCTGCTTGTATATAAAATGCAATTTGTTTTTATATATTAACTTTGTATCCTGAGACTTTGTTAAATTCACTTATTAGTTCTAGTAGTTTTGTTGATTCCTATGATTTCTAAATATACGATCATGTCATTTGAAAACAGAGGCAATTTCACTTCTTTCTCCATTGTTATATCTTTTGCTTCATTTTCTTGCTTTATGGTAAGATTATAAACTACAGCAAAATCTTGATAAGAAGTGGGTAGATGGGGCATCCTTGCCTTGCTGCTGATATTAGGGGGGGAATGTTCAATATTTCAACATTAGGTGCAATATTAGCTGTAAATTTTTCAGAGATATCCTTTACTAGATTGAGGAAATCCCTTTTAATTTTAATTTTCTGAAGGTTTTTAATCATGAATAGGTGTTGAATTTTGGTAAGTTCTTTTTCTGCATCTATTAAAGGTAATTACATAATTTTTCTTATTAGTCTGTTAATATGATGAATTACATTGATTGTTGCTTTTTTAAATGGACAGGCACTGGGAATCAAACTTGGGTCTCCAGCATGGCAGGTGAGAACTGCCTGCTGAGCCACCATGGCCCACCCCCCCCCCCCCCATTGATTGGCTTTTGAATGCTAAACCCATCTTGCATTCCTGGTGTAAACCCTAACTGATCACGATGTTTTTTCTTTGTATATATTGCTGGATTCAATTAACTAATATTTAATTAGAAATTTTTGTTTCTATGCTTATGTACAATACTGATCCATAAATTAATATTTTTGTAACATCTACCTCAGGTTTGTTATTAGGGTTTTGCTGGCCTTAAAATGAGTAGAAAAGTGTTCCTTTCTCTATTTTCTGTGCAAAGTTTGTGCAAGACTGGTGTTATTTCTTCCTTAAGTTTTTGATAAATTTGACCATCTGGGTCTGGAATTTTCTTCATGGGAAATTTGTTGAGTATAATTCAATTTTGTAAATACTAAAGGACTTTTCACATTAAAAAAAATCTATCTATCTATCTATCCATTCTGTTTCCGTTCTGATAAATTGTAGTTTTAGAAAATACGCTATGCATTTCATCTACACTGTCATATTGATTGTCATAAAATTGTCTGTAATGTTCCCTTATTATCTGTTAATGTGCAAATGATCTATAATGATATCTACTTTTACACTGAGTTCTCTTGTAACTTATTTTCTTGGTTAGTCTATTTAAGGATTATAGGGATTATAGACTTTTCAAGGAGCCAACTTTGGCTTTGTTAATTTTCTCCATTTTTCTCTTTTCTATTTCATTGATTTCTGCTCTTATCTTAATTTCTTTCTTCTTTCCTTCTACTTATTTAGGCTTACTTTACTCATCTTTTGTAATCTTGCCTGGGTTAATTGAAATTTTTTTAACTTTTTTATTGTATAGTATAATATATATACAAAGCAAAGAAATAAAAAAGCAATAGTTTTCAAAGCATTCTTCAACAACTAGTTGCAGAACGCATCCCAGAGTCTGTCATGGGTTATCTTACAATCCTCTCAGACTTTTTTTCCTTCTAGCTGCTCCAGAATATAGGAGGCTAGAAGGCGTACATATATGTTTTTATCATCACAATAGACTTTTTTTTTCCTTTTTCTGTGAAAAATAACATATACACAAAAAACCCAATATATTTCAAAGCACAGCACCACAATTAGTTGTAGAACATATTTCAGGGTTTGACATGGGTTACAATTCCACAATTTTACTTTTAGCTGATCTAAGATACTGAAGACTAAGAGAGGAATCAATGTAATGATTCAGCATTCATACTCATTTGTTAAATCCTATCTTCACTGTATAACTCCACCATCACCTTTGATCTTTCCATCCCATTCTTTAGGGGTGTTTGGGCTATGGCCATTCTAAATTTTTCCTATTGGGTGGGTCTGTCACTAATATAGGGTAGGGAGATGGAACTATTTGATTTTCTGGAGAGGCTGGGCCCTCTAGGTTTCAGGACTTATCTGGACAGAGACCCACATGGAGGCTGTAGGTTTCTTGAAAGTTACTCTAGTGCATGGAACCCTTGTGGAATCTTATATATTGCTTTAGGATTGGCTGGAATGGTCCTGGTTTGGGCAGGTTATGATAGGTAGCAAGGTCTAACTGAAGCTTGCACAAGAGCAACCTCCAGAGTAGCCTCTCAACTCTATCTGAACTGTCTCTGCCACTGATACTTTATTAGTTGCACTTCTTTTTTTACACTTCTTTCCCCCTTTTTGGTCAGGATGTAATTGTTGATTTCATGGTGTCAGGGCTGGATTCATCCCTGGGAGTCATCTCCCACATTGCCAGGGTGACTTTCACCCTGGATGTCTTGTCCCACATAGGTGGGAGGGCAATGATTTCACTTGCAGAGTTGGGCTTAGAGAGAGAGTGAGGCCACATCTGAGCAACAAAAGAGGTCATCTGGAAGTAATTTTTAGGCATGTTTATAGGTAGTCTAGGCTTCGCTGTTACCTGCATAAGCTTCAGAAGAGTAAGCCTCATGATTGAGGCATGGCCTATTGATTTGGGTGTCCCCAAAGTCTGACACAGTATCGGGGGACTCCCTGATGGTAAGGCTTAATAGTTTTATATTCTTTCTCCCCTACCTCAAGGGACTTTGCCAAGGTTAATTGAATATTTAAAAAAAACTATTTAATGGTTGCTCTAGGGATGAAAATATAAATCTTCACTCTTGAAGAATATTTTTGTGGTATATAAATTTCTGGGTTGACATTTTACCCCCTCTCTTTTTGCATTTATTATAGATCCTGTTTCAGCATTTTCTGACCTACATAGTTGTTGATGAGAAATGGAATGGTCCTTCATATTGTTCTTCCCACATATGTAATATGACACTTTCTTTGCTTTCAAAATTCTCTCTTTATCTTCTGCTTTTCAGCACTTTGGCTATGATATACCTTGGTGTCCTTTCTTTTGGTGTGTTTTTTTGCATTTATTTTGCTTGGGGTTTGCTGGGTTTCTTGAATCTGTAAGATTACATCTTTCACCAAATCTGGTAAGTTTTTATCCCTTATATTTCCAAATAATTTATGCCCCATTATCTTGCTCCTATTCTTCTGGGACTATAATATGTATTTAAAACTTTTTCATATTTTTTCACAAGTTCCTGAATCTTTGATTTTGATGTTCTGTCTTTTAAAAAATGCTTTCTTCTGATTAGACACTTTTTACTGGTCTATCCTTGAGCTCACTCTTTCTTCTGTCATTTACAATCTGCTGTTGAGCTGATGCAGTGAACTTTTAATTTCACATATTGTATTTTTTTAATTCTAGAATTTCCATTTCACTTTTCTTATAGTTTTTAATCTCTCCTTTGGGATTTTCTATTTGCTTATTCACCATCTATATTTTCCTTAATCTGTAAACATAGTTAAAATACCTGCTTTAAAATTCTTGTCTGAATTTGGAGGGAATAAGGGTTATAGGATATTACAGGTGTTCTTTTCTTCTTTTTATATTTTTGGAGTAATAAAAATGTTCAAAAACTGATTGTGGTTAATGCACAACTATATGATGATACTGTGAACCAGTGATTGTGATTAAATAGTATGTGAATGTGAATATATCTCAATAAAATTGCACTAAAACAAAAAACAAAAAACTATTTTCTGTTAATTTCAACATATGGGCCATTTCTGGGTTATTCTCTTTACTTGCCTATTCTCTTTTGTTTGGGTCACATTTTCTTAATTATTTTATGTCTAGTATATTTGGATTGCATAATTGACATTGTGATTAATTTTGATTATGGATTCTGTGATGTTCCTGTTGGATATATTATTATTTACTATTATTGTTATTATTATTAAAACAGACAATTATCTTGGCTGAACTAAAACTCCAAAATTATCTTTTCTGTCATGGAAAGTAGCTAAAAATCTCTTTTCAATTCTTTTAGACTTAGATGGCCTGCTTGGATGGATTATCTACACAGAATTTAGGGCTCCTACCTCTGGCTAACCTCATTCCCAGGATTTCATATTCCACTGTCCAGTGTCATGGAACCTTATTCCCAGGTTCTTCAAGCCTTTAAGTTTGTGAGTTTCTTATTTAAATGTTAGCCATTTAGCCTGGAGCCTACAGTGATCTACTTTCAGAAAAAACTTTTAAAAAATTAGAATCTAACCAGTGCCATTCTCTTTTTCCAAATGTAGACTACCTTCTGCTTTCTTCCTACTTTTGGCTGCTCTCCAGTGCTTTCAGCTATTTGCTTTTCTTTTATTATTTTTATTTCTTTGCTTTGTATATATATTATACTATACAATAAAAAAAGTTAAAAAATTTCAATTAACCCAGGCAAGATTACAAAAGATGAGCAAAGTAAGCCTAAATAAGTAGAAGGAAAGAAGGAAGAAATTAAGATAAGAGCAGAAATCAATGAAATAGAAAAGAGAAAAATGGAGAAAATTAACAAAGCCAAAGTTGGCTCCTTGAAAAGTCTATAATCCTTATAATCCTTAAATAGACTAACCAAGAAAATAAGTTACAAGAGAACTCAGTGTAAAAGTAGATATCATTATAGATCATTTGCACATTAACAGATAATAAGGGAACATTACAGACAATTTTATGACAATCAATATGACAGTGTAGATGAAATGCATAGCGTATTTTCTAAAACTACAATTTATCAGAACTAAACATATGCGGGTCCTTTCTTAGCTTCTCCAGAGCAAACTCTGGGTTTCATTTCTTAGGTTAGCATCTCCTGGGGTGTTTCTGACTGCATCTCCAAATGTCTGTTTCTGAGATTTCTCCAAAATATTTCCCTCCTAAAGGACTCCAGGAAGCATGAATGGATAGGTCACATCTCCATGGACACAACATAATCAAA
Source organism: Myrmecophaga tridactyla (assembly GCA_004026745.1). Lineage (NCBI taxonomy): Eukaryota > Metazoa > Chordata > Mammalia > Pilosa > Myrmecophagidae > Myrmecophaga > Myrmecophaga tridactyla. The sequence goes on from PVIY010001011.1 coordinate 21,064, forward strand.
AGGTCCCACCCAATAATAGGTCTGCCCCCAAAAGATTGAATTAAAAGAACATGATCTTTTCTGATGTACAAAATTGCTTCAACCCATCACACTATGCCCCAGGTATTTTGCGACATGACATTCATGGGATGATTCATTAAAATATCCAAAAAACATGTAAGAAATTCATTATCCCTATTTTATAGATGAGAAATGGAGCCTCGAGTTCAGTAATTTACTTCAACTCACACAGCTAAGTGGCAGAGTTGAGATTTGAATCCAAATTTGTTAGGTAATAGTCTGTGATATAAGGAAAAACGTGACCTGACATCACAGGACAGGTTAAGTGCTTTATGAACAACAGGGAGGGCATGGAAATGAATTTCTGCTGAAGAAATCAATTTGTTAATGGGTTAGGTGATTTGTCACAAGGGTTTTAAAAGATGGGAAACAACCTCCATTTCCTTTTCTTTAGATTAGGGTTGATACCATGTAGGACCGTCTTGAGGAATAAATGTGATTAATACTTACAGTGCCCAGCAATATAACTGGCACAAAATAAGTTGTTATAATTAGCTGTTAATAATTAGTGTTACCTTTAACAGGTGGTGCTTTGGACATACCATTCTAGGTGGGGAGAGTAAAGAAGGATCTCATCCAGTTTATCTAGAGTAATGGTGGTGAGAAATGGAGATAGGTCGAGAGAGATTTGGGGCTTTCTTAGCTGTATTAGGAGTTGGAAGGTATCAGTCCTCCGTCTTTGAAACGCAACTTGAAGAGCTAGTACTGTGCTTCTCAAAATGGGATACCCTATACCTCTGAAGATAAAAGGCCTGGTTATTGGAACCCACAAAAATACCATGCACATGAATTTGTTTTTTGGAAAATTTTGGTAACGATAATTCAAAGTTATTTTTAAATGGACACATATTTTTAGATAAGTGGAGCAGACTTTATTTTTTTTTTTTAATTTTGCATATGGGCAGGAGGCACCAGGGATCGAACTCCAGACCTCCAGCACGGCAGGTCGGAGCTCCGCCTGCTGAGCCACGGCAGCCGCCCGCAGACTTTATTTTTTAAACAATTGGAAAATGTCTTGGAATTTTCCTATTTTAAGGGTTTAAGGCTGTATTCCCATTCCTTTACCACTCTCTACTCTGCTCTGGGAGAAATATAAGAACTGAATCAAAGCCAAGCTCTTCATAATCCAATCTCTTCACTTAACAAATGAAGAAACTTCCACACCAGGGAAGCTAATGGTTTCACAAACCAGATGGGAAAATAAAATATGCCCGGTAAACCCGACGGAGGGTTTAGACTTCGATGTTTGAACATACTGCCTAGGTTTTAACACATTGTCTCCGATTCTGAGTATGTTTTAAATTGTGGACGTAATCTCGTGCCGAGGTTGGGGGCACAGAATAGTAAAGTACAGAAGAGTAACACAAGTCAAACGCAGGTGGGCGGCAGGCAAGAATAGCAAGTTAACATTTGCTGAGCACTTCCTCAGTAAGTGACGCGGCTTTTAAGCCTGGCAACAACGCCAAGCTAGAGCTTATTAATGATCGCGTATAATAAGCGAAAACAGCGTCACATGTCTAAGGTCACACACGAATGCTGTGCAGCTGGGCCTCTGATCACCTCAGGGTAAACCAAAGGTGCGGGAAAGATAGTGAAAATAGCCAAACGGGCCCAGAATAACCACCAAGCCCGCGTGGGTGTCTGAGCACCTCAGAACCCCTGAGCGAGCCCGTGCGGGCTCCGCCTCGCCCTGCAGCGACTTCCCATTCGCCGTTGGTAGACGTGCGTCGGCAACGTCATCACGCGCACTGCTCCGGAAGCGCGCCTGGCTGCGGCGGCGGGGCTGGTAAGTGGGTGTTTGGGAGACTGCGTAGGGCAGGGTGGCGGTGGCGGCCTGCGCGGAGCGAGCTTTCCCACGCTGGGCTGCGCGCGTCGCCGCCCGGGGGTCATGGGGGAAGGTCGGAGCGGGGTTAGGCGAGAGGCCCTCTGGGACTGTGGGGAAGAGAGCCCAGCGTGCGGACCTCGTTCTACTGCCTGCGCTCTGGTTCATTAGGCTCCGCCGGCGCACTTTCCATTCCTCGCGTCCGGAACGCGGGGTGTCGTCCTATCCCTCTTCCGACCGGCACCCAGGTTGGGGGCGAGACACGTCATTGTGGGGCACAGTTGAAAAAAACAGAGTCAGTTTTACCTTCCCCTGTGGTCTGAGTAAGGGGAACTCGCCCCTTAGTGAAAAATTTCGTTGTTTCAAACATGCCTTCCAGGGAAAGGAGTGGGTTTTCTCTGCTAGTTTCCGTTGGGGTCGCTTCACAGCTTCTGCTGCCTCTCCGAGGCCCTCCTTAATGGAGAAGGGAAGGCAGGACCTGGGTGGGAATCTGGAGGCGGCACGATGGGAGGAAAAGGTGAACTAGGAAAATGCAGACGGGCAAAGCTAAGTCTTGGGAAATACTTATTTTACAGTTCCTTGGAAATCTCCCCACGGGCCTTTGAGTGATTGAGCACTTATAGGAGAAAAAGGCGGTATCTTCACGTGACTAGGACACCTTGTGGAGGAGGCCAAGTGTTCCTGCAAGTCTTCCAGTTAAATTTTTTGGAACCACTGTTACGTGGCAGCTCTGCACCCCTCACGCTTTAACTGGAACTCAACTCCCAAAAGAGTTTTATAATAGTAAAATGGGGTATGCAAGAATAGTATTAAGTGCTCTGGAGTACAAAACGGAATAGCAGTAAGCACAAATCCAGTCATAGCTATTCCTCAGATTGTTGCTGCTTTTAGTTTTTCAGCTGAACAGGACATGACTTCCTCTAGGTTGATGAATGTGCCCCTTTGTTTTCCTTTACTTGTTTCATTGTTGTGCATGCATTTTTGCCTTGTAGGTATATGGCTGGAGACTTCCCAGATGTTGAGATACCTGTATTCTTGGCAGAGGCCAATACTGAGCTGTAGTTGGAGTAGACTGTGCCTTCTGAAACAGTATTTATTTACAATGAAGTTGGAGTCCCCAGAATTTCAGTCACTCTTCACAGAAGGTTTGAAGAGTCTGACAGGTGAGAGATTAGAATGCCTTTTCTTACTTTGGCATCCTGTGTCTATGGAGAAGCAAGGGATTAACTTTTTTTAGCCATCATTCATTTTCTTTTCTTCTGTTTTTTTGAGCTAATGAAATAAAGGGTTCCCATGGGGAATCCAGAACTAAAACTGAGTCCCTAGAAGAGGCAAAAAGGCTTGGATTTTCTGCACACTGTGAAAAGTACATACATTACAGGATTTTGTCTTCAGTTAATGAGTTAGTAAGTGTATTTTTTTCTGTTCTGTGCCTGAGAAAACAAAGACTTAGGAATGTGAAGTACTTTCCTATATTTTTATAACTCATAACTGAAGAGCTGAATTTTTAACTTGTGCAGTTTGAAAACAGATCCCGCCTTGCAACCACTAAGCCTGGGCAGAAGTGCTTTTTGAGATAACTGCAGCCAGAAGGAAATTGGAGTTACCTCCATTTGTGTACATGGAAAACTCTTCTGAAAGGAACACAGGAAATGGCTTTAGCCAAGTGCTTGACTGCAGCAGTTTCATTTTGCTGGTGCCACAATTCTTTCTGTACTGGTCTTTAAATGTCAGCTATTGCTGTTGCTGAAGCAGCCACACAGCTGCTTTTCAGAGCTGGTAGGTGTTTTATTGGGCACTTTCAGAAATATGTAAAGCTGTATGTATGTAGGAACATGACTTAAATGGTGGTTTGCAACCCTGGGTGAGGAGCTTTTAAAACATCAGTTGCTGGGTGCCTACCCCAGACCTCATGAACTGGCATCTCTGGCAGGGATGAACATCTATATTTTTATCCATATGTATTTATTAAATAAATATTTTATTTAGTATTTATAAGTATTTTTTATAAATATAGATCGATGCTGATACATGGAAGGTAGAGGAACCATTGCTTTAAAATTATTCTTCTTGGGTGGTGCAATGGTGGCTCAGTGGCAGAATTTTTGCCTGCCATGCTGGGGACCTGGGTTCGATTCCCAGAGCCTGCCCATGTGAAAAAAAAATTGCTCTCCTTGTATTAGTTTATTCTTAAGCTTTTTCCCATTCTTGAAATAGATGATGCCAAGATTTTTTAGGTACATACCAGAAGTAAGTGGTCCAAAACTTGCTGATTAGTATGGGTTCTTTAGGTAGTCTTGTGATAGACCTGAATGCAGGTGGGAGTATGCTGATGCTTCACTGAGATTTTGTAATTGGATGGAGTGAAAAAATGCTAAAAACCCACTGCTTGCTAGAAATATCATATAAGATACATATATAATGTAAAATTTTCTAGTAACCATACTGAAAAGGTAAAAAGCAGGTGAAATTAATTAAATATTTATTTTATTATATGATATTTAATTCAATATCTCTAAAAGAGTATATTTTGATTGAAATTTGCATAAATTATTATTATTTTACATTCTTGTCTACTGATAAGTCTTTGAAATTTCTATGTATCTGACACAGCCCATTTCAGTTCAGACTCAACCACATTTTAAGTGCTGAAAGTGGCTAGCAGCTGCTGTTTTGAACAGTGTCAATCAAGAGGGTCCAGTTTTGTGTTGAATTTGAGTTTGTTCTTTGTTTATATGCTCTTTTCAGCCCCCAACCTTCTTACCCTTAATAGCAAAAGGCTTCTTGGAGAAGAGGTGCCAAGTGATTGGCTGTAGGTAATTAACCTTTGGTGGGCTATTGTGTTGTTCTGCATTTTTTTTTTAAACAGGGCTGTGGATATTGACTCCTGTAGATTCTTGAACTTGTTTTATCTTAACAACTTGCATTTGATCTGCTTCAAGGGTTGAATTTTCTTCACTCTAAGAAGAGAAGTCCTAAGGAAATAACTTAAGAAGTAGGGTAAGATAGAGGTAGTAAATGAGTGCCTCCTGAAAGTTCTTGAAAGATTGACAAATGGGAGAAAAAGTTAACTTTTTCTAGGCAATAGAAGTGGCAAAAATGGTATCTCTTAGTGCTGTGCTCAATAATTAGAAAATAAAATAATTGCCTTTGTTTGATTACTGCTACTTTCTGAAGACTTGGGTGTCCTGGTAAAATGTAATGTTCTGTATAGCAACAAAACTGAAAAGCACACAAAGCCTTTATGGTGGCTGCTGCATGATGATAGTGTGCAGTTTAAATCCTGCTATACCAGTTCTGAAATCTTAAGCTACTCTGCCACATGTCAAATTAGTCTTCTATATGTGACAGTTTGGGAGGCTAGCATAGTATAGTATGGACATACAGGGTTTTATAATTTGTCAAGTTATTTCATATACTTTATTACTCTTTTAAGTTCAGAACAGCCATACAATGCTAATGGTTCATAAGACTATTTCCCCATTCTATAGATGAAACTTCTGCCTGGGTTCCATATTGAGTGGATGAGCCAGAACTCTTTTGGCTGTTTGGCTGTGGTCCATACTCACTGCTGGATGATAGGGTTTGGGGATTAGTTTTCATCTATGTAAACGTGATCTCGAAGGTCACGTTAATATTTGGGACTCCACGAACAACAGAGCACTCTTTTTAAAATTTGGGAGCTCTTGGAGCTCTGAAGAACAGATTCTCTTTTTCAGAAGTAATGGACACGCTGTGTACACTCTTCCTTCTGCTTGTACTTCTCACTCATCCCCCAAATCTCCACTGCACAAAATTCAAAATTGTAAAGGGAGGAAGTTAATGAAAATTTGATTGAAAATTAAAACAAATAAAACTGATAGAATGTTATGGACATTTTCCGACACAATGTTATGGTCTTTTGGCTTGGTAATGAGGATAAGCTTACTCTCAGAGGCAACAGTTAGAACAAATTAACTGAGTTCTGGAATGACAGGCCTAACCTGCATATTGGGGTCACATTTACAGTTAAATTTAATTGCCATTAAGTGTTATTTTTACTGAGAATGTATGCAGACTGCACAGTTTATTGGACTATCAAATGTGTTTCTGTTTATGAAAGATTGAAGATGTCAGAAATTGAGAAATAAATCTTTAGGTTGGTAATCCTTTTTAAGTCAATATAAAATTCTGACTTTCTTATAACTTTATGACTGCTTTTCCAGACAGACCCGTAGATTGTATTGAATGGTATTTTTAAAATCCTGAGTTGTGAATTTTTTGGAAATGGCTTGATAGCATAGGGCTAATCAAAATGATGAATAGATTGCTTTGAGGTCTGGATCTCTTTTTCTGTAATGCAATTAATGTACTCTGGGTGACTTTGAACTTAAAATTTTATTTTGGCAAAGCCAGTATGAGAAAATCTTAAAACAGTGCTTATCTTTGGAAATGCAGCTTTGACCTTCATCCTTTAAGTGAAAGTAAAACTTGTACATGTTTTGCATTCCAAAATAGTTTCTTGATACTATTTTAATTTGAAAGGAGCAAACTTAAAAAAAAAAGTATTTTCAGATGAAACCACCTTTTTTTTTTAAAGCTAGGTTATCACAACTCAGTTTCACGTGAGCCAAGTTGGCAAAAGAATGAGTAAGATAGGTTTTCTACCTTGAACAGTGACGAGACAAAGACAAGAATAGGTAATTTTAATATAATTAATAAAGATAGTATACCAAGCTTCTCTAGTAGCTTAGTAGAAATTCACTTAACCCCACGTTCAGGAAAGACTTCCTAAACTTTGAGTAAGAGTGAGTTAGATCAGTGCTTTTCAGACCAGTGGTGACCCATTAGTGAGTCATAAAGTCGGTTAAGTGCCTTAAAAAAAAAAAAAGAGGGGGGTGGGAAGAGAGGAAGAGGAGGAGGGGAGAGAATAGAATAGCGTACATTAGATTTCATGGTATGTAGCAAGGATGAGTATTATTTTATGAAATTTTTGTTTGCCATACAGACACACAAGTATGAGTATGATTACCCTGTGAGATGTGTTAAGAAGTTTGGCAGCCAGCCACTGAGCTAGATGAAGCTGGGAAGGTATTTAGGTGAAGTAACCTGCATGAGCAGAGACACAGAGAGAAACTCCAGGGAGGTTTTGGTACATGTAAAGTATCACGCAAGAAATAGTGGAGATGAGACAGGAATAATCTCAGAGACTCATATATTATGCTAAGAATTTGGATGTTATCTTGTAATTATGAGGAGCAGTTGTATAACATGATTAACTTAGTGTTTTAGGTCCTTCCCTCTCAACTGGTGGCTGGATTTAAGGGGACAGTATCGTGCTGGAGGCAGGAAGATAAAGGAGGATGCTTTTGAAACTCTGGTACTAGTACAAGCAGAAAGAAGATTATGAGGGCCTAGACTAGGGAGAAATAGAGACAGATTTCAGAAATATTTTGCCAGTGCTTAATGTTTTGAGTCTTGGACCACTAGAAATCTCATAAAAGTTGTGGACTAATACATATGATTTTTACATTTTGTTTTAAGGAACCATGGGCCCCATACTAAGGAACCCTTAATAGGTTTCTGCTGTCAGTGAGACTTGATTGGATATGTGGAATAAAGGAAAATAAACACTTACCCTGTGGGTAAGTGACCCTCCTTGGGAGAATGATTACAGAAGTGGTATACTTGTGGGAGAGCCAGCTTTTAGTTAAGGCAAGAAGGTAGATGGAAGAACATTTTGTATAGAAACTGCGGTTATTATTTTTTAGTAGATTATTTTAGGAAGGGTACAGGGGTGCGGCTGTGAAAGGTTTGGGAAGAATAGGTAGAAGAGGAAGGTAGTGATAAGAAAGAACAGATTGGAGTGGGGGTGAAAAATTATGTTTTGGATTGTGATTAAGGATGTCAGAGCTCGGATATGGTTAGTTTAGTTGAAGGTTGACTCATCAGTGCCCTCCACCTAAAGACCACCAGGAACACTTGTGATTGAACAAGTTGAGTTAACTCCTTGCTGTGAGGGAGAATACTGATCATGCAAAACCTTGGGACAGCCCAGTAAGAGGGTTTTAGAAAGGACTTTGTGCTGGTCTGAAACTATTATGTAGCCCAGAAAAGCCATGTTTTAATCCTGATTCAGTCTTGTGGAACCAGACCTATTGTTTAGGGTGGGAAACTTATTTGATTGTTTCTATGGAGATGTGACACACCCACTTATGGGTGTGGCCTTTTGATTATATGGAGATGTGACCCTGCCCATTCAGGGTGTTTCTTGATTAGTTTACTAGAGTTCTTTAAATGGGGAAACATTTTGGATAAAGCTCAGAAGCAGTTGTTTGGAGAGCAGTTGCTTCAGAGCTGTCAGAGACATGGATGTTAGGAGATCCTTTGAGTGCTGACAGAGCAGATGCCTAGACATGGGCAGAGGCCAGCAAACGTTGCCTTGTGCCTTCCTGTGAGATGCTAAGCAAGCCACAACTCAGAGTTGTAGTCCAGAGGAGCTAAGTGAAGGCCTATAGATGCTTAGAGAGGAAACCACTGACATTAGAAGCTGGAAGCAGTGGAGCTGGGAACAAGGACCAGCAGCAGATGCCGGCCACGTGCCTTACCATGTGACAGACATCAGCCTTTTTTTCTTCACATGGGCAGGCTCCAGGAATTGAACCCAGGTGTCTGGCATGGGACATCAGCATTTTTTTAGTCAATATATCTCTTCCTGGATGCCTCAGTTTGGACATTTTTCTGGCCTTAGAACTGTAAACTTGTAACTTAATAAATTATTTTTTTAAAGAGCTGTTCCATTTATGGTATATTGCATTCTGACAGCTTTAGCAAACCAAAAACAGACTTCTTATAGCATCTGGGTTTGTATCAGGCAGTTTTGGGGACAGGATTTAAGGAAACCTGGGCTTTGCTGTGGATGGATGCTGTCCTGAGGCAGGGGTAATTCTGTGGGTATTTTAATATATTTTATCTATAAGAAGGAAATACTATACTGAGGCTGAAGTAGTACTCATATTAGCAAGGGATGTTTGGTCATTTTTGTGACAGCTTAGATAATATTCGTATTTACATGATTACAGTTTGGTCTTGTTTTGTCTTAATACATTACACTGCAGAGTGGTCTTCTCTGATGGTTGGTGTTCCCTGAAATTTTTTATGTCAGCAGGAGAATACCAAGCCTAGTTGGTAGCATCAGGCCAGGTACTGTGGATTGCTGGATCATTGTACTTAGTTTTATAAGGGACTACCAAACTGTCTTCCACAATGGCAGTACCATTTTACATTCCCACCAGAAGTGAATATGTGTTCCTATTACTCCACATTCTCTCTGACACTTGTAGTTTCCTGTTTGTTTAATAGCAGCCATTCTATTAAGTGTGAAATGATGTCTCATTGTGGCTTTGATTTTCATTTCCCTAATTGCTATAGTGAAGATGAGCATCTTTTCATGTGCTTTTTAGCCATTTGTATTTCCTCTTTGGAAAAATGTCTATTCATGTCTTTTGCCCATTTTGTTAGTTGGAGTGTTTGTCTTTTTATTGTTGAGTTGTAGGATTTCTTTATATATTCTGGATATCAGGCCCCTATCAGATATATGATTTTCAAATATTTTCCATTGAGGAGGCTGCCTTTTCATCCCTTTGACAAAGTCCTTTGAAGCACAGGAGTATTCAGTTTTGAGGAAGTCCTAGTTATCTATTTTTTTTTTCTGTTGCTTGTACTTTGGGTGTGAGATCTCAGAAACTACTGCCTATTACTGGATAGGAGTTTTATGGTACTGTGGCTTATATTTAGGTCTTTGATCCATTTTGAGTTAATTTTTATTTAGAGAGTGAGATTGGGGTCCTCTCATTCTTTTGATTATGGATATCCAGTTCTCTCAGCAACATTTATTGAAGAGAGTGTTCTGTCCCAGTTGAGTGGAGTCATGGGAGCCTTGTTAAAAATCAGTGTTAAAAAAAAGCTGAAAAAGTGATCAGACTTTGTCTAGAGAAGCTGATCTGGATAGGAAATTAGAATACTGGGTAAAGGATGATATGGCCCATATTTTCACACTTCAGCCTCTATGTGAGATCAAAGAGAAAGAGATTTATTTTATTTGGTGCAAAATTTATATTCTTGGTAGCATATTATTTAGTTTACTTGTATCAGTTTACTTGAACACCATAATTACATGGAATCTTGAATAGGGTGTGAGATCTTGTGGTTTGTACAGTTTGGTGTGATGCCCCCAATATATCCCAGAATAATGTGGGTAGAGAATGAAAAAGTATTTGCAAATTCCCCTTGGGGGACTGGGGAGAGAGGAGGAAATACTAAACTTTCTCATCTGGGGAATTCCTAATATTCTCGTAAGCAGTAGGGACAATCAATTCAATAGGCTGTGTCCCCTCAATCTTGGGGCTTGCCCCTATGAGGCTTATTCCTACAAAGGAGAGGCTAAGGTTACTGATAATTATGCTTAAGAGTCTCCTCTGGAGAGTGTCTTTTGTTGCTCAGATGTGGCCTTTCTCTCTAAGCCAACTTGGCAGGTGAACTCATTGTCCTCCCTTTTATGTGCGACATGACTCCCAGGGGTGTAAATCTCTCTGGCAGGGTGGAGCCTGACTCCCGGGGATGAGTGGGGGCCCGGCATCATGGGAATGAGAAAGCCTTCTTGACCAAAAGGGGGGAGAAAAAAATGAGACAAAGTCGCAGTGGCTGAGATATTTCTGAGTTGAGAGGTTATCCTGGATGTCATTTTTACACATTATATAGATATCCCTTTTTAGTTAATGGTATATTGGAGTGGCTAGAGGGAAGTACCTGAAACTGTTGAACTGTGTTCCAGTAGCCTTGTTTCTTGAAGATCATTATATAGTGATACAGCTTTTACATTGTGACTGTGTGATTGTGAAAACCGTCTGATGCTCCTTTTATCCAGGATATGGACAGAGGAGTAAAAAAAAAAAAAATTAATTAAAAAAAATAAATAATAGGGGGAGATAAAGGGAAAAAATTGGGTAGATTGAAATACTATGGGTCAGTGAGTAGGAGCGATAAGGGGTATGGAATGTATGAGTTCCTTTATTTAATTTTTATTTCTTTTTCTGGAGTGATGCAGATGTTTTAAAAATGAACATGGTGGAAAATACACAACTCTTTGATGATATTGTGAGTTTAGCTAAAGGTTTGTCAGTTTTATTGATCTTAAAGAACCAACTTTTAGTTTTATTGTCCTTGATTTGAGTGTATAATATGGGTGGACTGTACATGTGGATATTTCTCAATAAAAACATTTAAAAAAATTTTAAAAAATCAGTTGACAAGATCTGAGGGTCTATTTTAAACTCAATTCAATTCCATTACTCAATATGGCTATCTTTTTGCCAGTACCATGCTATTTTGACGACTGTAGCTTTGTAATATGCTTTAAAGTCCAGAAGCGTGAGTCTTTTTCAAGATGTTTTTTGGCTATTCAAGGCCCTCTACGCTTGGTGGTTGGCTTTTCCAATTTTGTGAAGTAGGGTTTTGGAATTTGGATCGGAATTGCATTCAATCTGTAGATCAATTTGGGCAGAATTGACACCTTAATTACATTTAGCCTTCTAATTTATTTGGGTCGTCTTTGATTTTTTGGCAGTGTTTTGTAGTTTTCCATGTACAGGTCCTTTACGTCTTTGGTAAAGTTTATTCCTAGGTATTTGATTGTTTTAGTCGTTATTGTAAAGGGATTTTTTTTTTCTTAATTACCTCCTCTGATAGCTCATTACTAGTGTATAGAAACACTGCTCATTCTTCTGCATTGATCTTGTATCCCGCCACTTTGCTGAACTTGCTTATTAGCTCCAATAGCTTTGTCATGTTTCTTCCTGGACTTTCTATACATAGGATTATGTCATCTGCAAATATATTTCCAACTGGGATGCCTTTTACTTCTTTTTCTTGTTTAACTGCTCTAGCTAGAACTTCTAGCACATTGTTGAATAACATTGATGACAGTGAGCATCCTTGTCTTGTTCCTGATCTTAAGAGGGAAAGCTTTCAGTCTCTTAGCATTGAGTGGTATGTTAGCTGTAGGTTTTTCATGTATGTCCTTTATCATAGTGAGGAAGTTTCCTTCGACTCCTATCTTTTGAAGTGTTTTTATCAAAAAAGGATGCTGGATCTTGTCAAATGGCTTTTTTTTTTGTCAGTCAAGATAATTGTATTTCCCTTTCAGTTTGTTAATGTGGTATATTACATTAATTGATTTTCTTGTGTTATCCTTGCATATCGAATAAAACCCACTTGGTCATTGTGTATAATTTTTTTTAATGTACTGTTGGGTTTGATTTGCAAGAATTTGTTGAGGATTTTTGCATTTATATTAATTAGATTTGTAGTTTTATTTTCTTGTAATATTTTTATCAGGCTTTGGTGTTAGTGCGATGTCTTCATAGAATGAGTTAGGGAGCATTCTTTTTTCTTCAGTTTTTTTTGAAGAGTTTTAGCAGGAATGGTATTAGTTCTTCTTGGAATGATTGGTAGAATTCACCTGTGAAGCCATCTGGTCCTAGGCTTTTCTTTGTTTTGAGGTTTTTGACGATTGATTCAATCTCCATACTTGTGATTGGTTTGTTGAGGTCTTCTCTTTCTTCTGGAGTCAGTGTAGGTCATTTGTGTGTTTCTTGGAAATTGTCCATTTCAGCAAAGTTGTCTAGTTTGTTGACGTACAGTTGTTCCTAGTATCATCATAAGAACCTTTTTTTATTTCTCTGGCGTCTATGGTAATGTCCTCCCTCTTATTTCTGACTTTATCTATTTACATTTTTTTCTCTTTTTTTTCTTTGTCAGTTTAGCTAAAGGTTTGTCAGTTTTACTGATCTTCTTAACCAGCTTTTAGTTTTATTGTCTCTATTGTTTTTTTGTTCTTGATTTCATCTGCTCTAATCTTTATTTCTTTCCTTCTGCTTACTTTGGGTTTAGTTCTCTGTTCTTTCTCCTTTTCTCCAGGTATTCAGTTAGGTCTTTGATTTTCATTCGTTCTTCTTTTTAATGCTGCAGTTAGGGCTATAAATTTCCCTCTTAGCACTGCTGTGATGGTTGGGTTCTGGTGTCAACTTGACCAAGTGATGCTGCCCAGTTGTCTGGTCAGGCAAGCACTGACCTGTTTCTGCAAGGATATTTCATGGCTGGTTGATAAACCAGAAGGCTGCTGCGTTTAATCATCAGTCAGTTGATTGCATCTGTGATCAACTAAGGCATGTTTCCCACCAATGAGATAGTTCAATCAGTTGAAATCTTAAGGAAGAAGAGAGACTTTTTCACTGCTTCTTCAGTCAGTGAGCCTCTCTTGTGCAGTTGATCCAGACCCTTCATTGGCACTGCCAGCTTCACAGCCTGGCAAGCAGATTTTGGACTCTTTATTCCCACAGTTGCGTGAGACAGCTTTATAAATCTCAAATTTACAGATATTGCCTGTTGGTTCTGCTTCTCTAAAGACCCTTAATACAACTGCCTTTGCTGCATTTTGTAGGTTTTGCTATGTTGTGTCCTCAGTTTCATTTGTCTCAAGATATTTACTGATTTCTCTTGCAGTTTCTTATTTGACACATTGATTTTTAAGGGCATGTTGTTTAACCTCCATTGTATTTGTGAATTTTCAGTTCTCTGGCTGTTAGTGATTTTTGGCTTCATTCCATTATGATCAGAGAAAATGTTTTGTATAGTTTTAGTCTTTTTAAATTATTAAGACCTGTTTTGTTTGCCAGCATGTGGTCTATCCTGAAAAATGCTGCATGAGCACTTGCGAATAATGTATATCTTGCTTTAGAGGTCAGTGTTGTCTATATGTCTGTTAGGTCTAATTTGTTTATCATATTATTTAGGTTCTCTGTTCCCTTATTGATCCTCTATTTAGATGTTTTGTCTATTGAAGAGAGTGGAGTGCTCATTAGAAATGACTGTTTATCTCTTCAGTTTTATTAGTGTTTGCCTTATGTACTTTTGGGCACCTTGTTTAGGTGCACAGATATTTATGATTGTTATTTCTTCTTGGTGAATTGCCCCTTTTATTAATAAATAGTGTCCTTCTTTGCCTTTTATAAGTTTTGCATTTAAAGTCTATTTTGTCTGATGCTGTATAACTACCTGAACTTTTTTTTGGTTAATGCTTGTGTGGAATCTTTTTCCATCCTTTCACTTTCAACCTATTTGTATCTTTCAGCCTAAAATGAGTCTCTTGTAAACAGCATATGGATGGATCATTTTTTCTAAATCCATTTTGCCAGTTTGTGTCTTTTGACTGGGAGTTTGATCCATTAACATTCAATGTAAAAGCAGTACTTATGTCAATTTTACCTTTTGGCTTTTATTTGTCAGATCTGTTTTTTTCTCTTTTCTTTTAGTTACCTGTATTCTAATCTGCATTTCTATATGCTCCTCCAAGCCTCCCTCTCCTGCCTTTTCTTTTCAGACAACAGAACTCCCTTTACTATTTCTTGTACGCCAGGTCTGTTGTTAACTAACTCTCAGCTTTTGTTTTTCTGTGAATATTATAAACTCTTTACTTTGTGAAGGACAGCTTTGTTGGATAAAGAATTCTTGGTTGCAATTTTTCTCCTTCAGTATCTTAAATATTGTACCACTGCCCTCTTACATGCAAGGCTTCTGATGAGAAATTTAGTTTTAATTGGCTTCTTTTATATGTGGTGAATCGCTTTTCTCTTGCTGCTTTCAGAATTCTCTCTTTTTGGCATTTGACAGTCTGATTAGTATGTTTTTATAGTGGGTTTACTTGGATTTATTTTATTTGGAGTACATTCTTGGATTTGTATAATTATGTCTTTAGAAGGGTTGGGCAATTTTCAACCATCATTTTCTCCAATATTCTTTCTGGCCCTGGGACACTCACGATGTGTGTATTTGTGTGCTTTGTGTTGTCAGTCATTTCCCTGAGACCCTGTACAAATTTTCCTATTTGTTTCTCCCGTTGTTCTTTTGCCTGTTCAGATCTGGTTGCTCTTTTAGCTTACTGTTCTAGTTTGCTAGCTGTCAGAATGCAAATACCAGAAACAGAATGGCTTTTAACAAGGGGAATATAATAAGTTGCTAGTTTACAGTTCTAAGGCCGAAAAAGTGTCCCAATTAAACACGTCTGTAGAAATGTCCAATCTAAGGCATCCAGGGAAAGACACCTTGGTTCAGGAAGGCTGATGAAGTTCAGGGTTTCTCTTTCTCAGTTGGAAGGGGACATGGCGAGCATGGCGTCATCTGCTGGCCTCTTCTCCTGGCTTCCTGTTTCATGAAGCACCCCGGGAGGCATTTTCTTTCTTCATCTCCAAAGGTTGCTGTGTGGCTATGTCATTCTACTCTGCTCTCTCTGAATCTCTCATTCTCCAAAGTCTTACATCTTTTATAGGAGGACTCCAGAAACTTATCAAGAGCCACCCAAATGGGTGGAGATGTGTCGTCACCTAAGCCAGTTTAACAACCACTCTTGATTAAATCACATCTCCAGGGAGATGATCTGATTACAGTTTCAAACATACAGTATTAAATAGGGATTATTCTGCCTTTATGAAATGGGATTTAGATGAAAACATGGCTTTTCTAGGGGACATGCATCCTTTCAAACCAGCACACTCACTGATCCTTTCTTCTGCTTCTGGATATCTGTTGTGTATCTTTGGTATATTTTACATTTTATCTGTAATGGCCCTTATTTCCATATGATCTGTTATTTTTCTGTGTATTCGTTCAAATTATTCTTTATGCTTACCCATTATCTTTAGCCATGTCATTGAATTTGCCTAGATTTGTTTGAACATCTTTAATTAGTAGAATTTGCCTAGGAGATTTGTTTGAACATCTTTAATTAGTTGTTCCACATTCTGTGTTTCCTCCAGCTTTTTAAATTGTTCCTTTGATTGGGATACATATCTTCCTTTATGTTCCTGTGTTTTAGTGTGCCTTGTGATTTTTGTACTGATACCTGGTCATCTTATTATATTGATGGGTCAGCCAAAACAGGTATCCATGCAGGTGACGTAGACCAGATCCAGTGGGCTCTGGGATAGGGTCTGAAGACTCTAAAAAGCCCTCTTTTTTTCCTGCGCTTTCTGGCCTTCCCAGCAGATGGCTCTCTTCAGCTTCTTATTTCCCCCTGGAGCAGTTGAAACAGTGATGCCTGTGACCAAGAGGGGCTGAAACTGCAGGTATCTCCTGTTCTCACTTCACTGGCCAATATCTGACTAAGTGTTGGTCTGTGTCCCCCTCTTTACTTGGGGCAGAGGATTCCTATGGCTGTCCCGGTCTGCAGTGGCCCACTAGGCAAGTATTGGGTTGCCTGCTGCGGCTTCGTTAGAGGGTGGGAGATGGGCATCAGGAACCATGGACGGAATTACAGTCTCTGACTGTGTTTCTTTTATCCAGCACTTCCCTGGGTGTTGTATTGTCTTCCACAGTTCCCCTACAGTTGATACAGACAATTTCTGTCTGGCTATTCACTGCTTTTGGAAGAGAAGCAGATTCTGCAATTTCCTCATAATTACCCATTTTGAAAACTCCTCCTTGGGCCTCCTTTGTATTTAGCACTCCTCAGCGTCTTATGTTATGCCCTGGTTTTCTGTGGACTTGGGTCCCTGTGTCTGGACATATGTGGGGATCTAACTTACTTCTGTGAGTGTTTTTATAGTCTGTCCCCAGTAGGAGGTGGGAGGGATCTTGATTGCTGTTTCTGGGCACTTCCCAAGCTGCGTGGTACTGAGTGAGGGGCGGGGAAGAGGACTGGCTGGTCTGGGATGTAAGTTTCCTACCTGATATTTTTTACTTTCAGCATCTGTGGAGTCCTTTTCCAGTTTGTACCTTCTCTAGCATTCTAAGCAAGTGAGATTTGTCCCTTTTTTTTTCTGAATCTCTGGGGAGGTTTTCCTGGGGATGTCTTACATTGCTGTGTTGATGATGTCCCCTTCTGATTATTTTTTGAGATCATTAGCCACAATGTTTATCATAAGAATGGTGATAGATTGGTGTCATCTATATTTTGATAGTTTCAAAGTTTGCACGAACATATTGCTTCAACATCTGCACACAAAGAAATGCTTTAGGGGAATACCCCACTATTTCTAAAGTGTGCGCATAAGTGTAGAAAACAAAAGCAGAATTATTAGCTTTACTCTTCAGTAATAATTCAGTTTTATATGATGATTTTGAAGCACTGTGGAATTTTGAATTATTTTCTGAATCAGCAGAAGAATTCTGCAACGATCCCTGCTTTCCCCAATTCCTTAAGGAAGTTGACTGTAGGCAAGTTATTCCATTTCTTTGGGCTGCCTCCTTGTTTTTCATATGAAAGGGCTGTTATATGTATCTCATGCCCTCAGTTGATTGAAAAACCTTGTACTTTAGATTAAAAGAAGCTTATTGAAGTAAAAATCTTCTTTCATTCCAGAATTATTTGTCAAAGAAAATCATCAATTAAGAATAGCAGGAGGAGCTGTGAGGGATTTATTGAGTGGAATAAAGCCTCAAGATGTGGATTTTGCTACCACTGCTACCCCTACTCAAATGAAGGAGATGTTTCAGTCTGCAGGTATTCGTATGATAAACAACAAAGGAGAAAAGCATGGAACAGTTACTGCCAGAGTGAGTGATATGTATTGTATTTTTTTGCTCTTAATTAGTATTTCTTTTATTATTGAAAAGAGTTGAAAAATATTGTAATGTATATTGTGCAAATCATTTGCACACTTGCAATGTTTGATAACTAATTAGTTGCATTGCCATTTTTGCAAATTTTTTAAAAAATTTAAATTTTTTCTTGCTAAAAAAAGCAAATAAAAAGAATACTGTCTCACTGTCTTTGTTTGCCAGGGCTGCTACGACAAATGCCATACTGGGGCTTAAACAAGCATTTATTAGCATGTAGTTTGGAGGCTAGAAGTCCAAAATCAGTGTCACCAAGGTCATGTGGTTTCTCCCGGAGTCCACAGCATTCTGGCAGTGGCAGTCATCTGTCACATGACAGTGTCCTTGATCTCTTCCTGTGGCTTTCCCTGACATCTGACTTCTATAGGTCTTGTGGCTTCTGGTTTCTACTGACTTTCTCTGAATTTAATCCCCTAAAAAGGCCAGTTATGGTTGGCCCTCATTCAATCTACCCATACCTAACGTAGATCTTAGAAGGTCCCATTCACAAATGAATCCAAGCCAAGACTCTTCTTAACATTTTCAGATACTGTTTATAAATGGATTCACTCCCTCAGGGACAGGGAGTATCTCGGGCATGTCTTTTGTAGGGTACATGATTAAATCCCCAGCATCTGCCCCCCAATCCTAATTCCTCCTCTGTTGTTGTAACTACTTTAAATCAATTAATTCTTAGGTATTAGCTGTTACATCCATCTTTCTAAAGAACTCTCTATGCTTTGTTTTTTTGTTTGTTTTCATTTTAATTTCCCAGTTTTGAGATGTTACTTATTCACTTCCTATTACGGAAAATGATTTAACCTTCTTATTGTACCCCTCCTCAACAAACATGTATCATTCTCTTTTCCCCATTTTCCCAGTATATTTATATAATAATTTTTGGTTAAATCAACATTTAGGGTTTGCATTTATGATTTTGTATTGTGTGCAGCCAGAAATGTATAGTGTAACATACATTTCTTCGTCTTTTGTTTTTCCTGCAATTCCTTTACATTGTTTTTCATGTATCATTGATTCATTCCTGTACTGTGCAGAACTGCACACCTCTTCCTCATAGGTTTAAACACAGCAAGTTTTAGTTCCTTCTTCTTGAGACATCTCTCTTGGTGCTCTCTTCTACTTCAGTCTAGACTGATTTTTTTTCTAGGCTTGCCATAAGCTGTCACGTTAGGGTTTTCCTTTACTAGAATCTTAAGAATTTTCTCTTCTTTGTTATAACTCTTATCGCCAAGACCCCATTCTTTCTTGGTTTATGCCCTCAGTGTATTATTCCAAAGTGCCATTAATTTCCTGAGAAAGAAGTACATTGGGAGGTATGTTTTATGAAACCTGCATGTCTGAAAATATTATTTTTGCCTTTACACTGGTTTGATAAGTTTTGTTGACTATGGAATTCTAGGTTGGGAATAATTTTCCTTCAGAAATTTAAAGGCTTTCTTTCTTTTGTTTTTTAGCTTTCAGCGTTGCCCCTAAGAAGTCTGACCCATTCAGATTTCACCTTTGTTTGAGACTTGATTTTCTTTTGGTAGCCTTTATGATCTTGTCTCTGGTTTTTAAAAATTTCAAGATGATTTATTATTTCATTCACTGTGCTTTGCACTTAGTGGGTCTTTTTGTATTTCCTTCATAATTTCATTCCTCTTGGCTAAGTATCTTCTTTGGAAACTCTTATCATTTGGGTGTAGGACTACTGGGACTGATTGATCCTCTTATTTTATCTTTCTTTAAATATATTTATTGAGATAAATTCACATACCATACAGTTCATCTAAAAGTATACAATTATTGTCTTTTAGTATATTCACAGAGGTGTGCATACCTCACCACAATCAATCCTAGAACATTTTCACCCTGAAGAAGATTCACTATGTTATACAGACCCATGTTTCATTCTGTGGTTCTCCTAGTGACATACACAACCCTACACTTTCCCTTTCAACCACAGTTGTACCCACATATCATTGCTGTTAGTTACACTCACTATAATGTGCTCCATCACCTCTGTCCTTTTCCAAACATCTTGTAATCAACCTTATTACACATTCTGCAGAAATTAAGCATCAGCTCCCCATTCTGTGCCCTCGTTTTATCTTCTGGTGACAGACCTATGTTCTAGATATTAATGCCATGAGTTTGCTAGTTATATTTACTTCATATTAGTGAGGTCATATAATATTTATCCTTTTGTGTCTGACTTATTTCACTCAACATAATGTTCTCAAGTTTCCTTCATATTGTTGCCTGCTTCAGGACTTCATTCCTTCTTACTGCTGAATATTATATCATATGCATATACCACATTTTGCTTATCCATTCTTTTGTTGATGGACACCTGGGTTGTTTCTGTCTTCTGGCAATTGTAAATAATGCTGCTATGAACGTATGAATGTTAGTATGCAAATTTCTGTTTGTGTCCCTGCTTCTGTTTGGCATATGTACCTAGAAGTGGAGTTGCTGGATCATAGGGCAGTTCTATTTTTAGCTTCCTAAGGAACTGCCAAACCTTGGGCTACCCCATTCTACATTCCCACCAACAATGAATAAATGTTACTGTTTCTTCGTATCTTCTCTCATATTTGCAAGTTTTTGTTTTTTTAATAGTGGTCATCCTAGTAGGTGTGAAACGGTATCTCTTTGTGGTTTTAACTTGCATTCCAATAGCTAGTGAAGTTGAACGTCTTTTCATGTGCTTTTTAGCCATCTTTATTTCCTCTTTAGAAAAATGTTTATTCATGTTTTTTGCCCATTTTTTAATTGGGTTGTTTGTCTTTTTATCATTGAGTTGTAGGATCTCTTTATATATCTTGGATATTAAACCCATATTAGATATGTGGTTTCCAAATATTTTCTTCCATTGAGTAGGCTACCTTTTCACCCACTTGACAAAGTTCTTTGAAACACAAAAGTGTTCAATTTTGAGGAGGTCCTATTTATTTTTTCTTTCATTGCTTGAGCAACCATCTCCTACCACAAGATTTTAAAGATGCTTACCTGTATTTTCTTCTAAGAGTTTTATGGTTTTGCCTTTTATATTTAGGTCTTTAATCTATTTTGAGTTAGTTTTTGTATAAGGTGTAAGATAGGGGTCCTCTTTCATTTTTTTGCTTATGGATATACAGTTTTCCCAGCACCTTGTGCTGAAGAGACTGCGCTGTCCCCAGTTAGGTGGACTTGGTAACCTTGCCAAAAATAAATTGGCCATATTTATGAGGGTCTATGTCTGAACTCTCAGTTAGATTCCATTGGTCAATACCGTGCTGTTTTTATCACAATAGCTTTGTAATATGCTTTAATGCCAGGAAGTGCAATTCTTCTAATTTCATTTTTCTTTTTCAAGATGTTTTTGGCTATTTGCAGACCCTTACCCTTCCAAATAAATTTGTAATTGGCTTTTCTGCAAAGTAGGTTCTTGGAATTTTGGTTTGGATTGCACTGAATTTGTAAACCAGTTTGGGTAGAATTGATATCTTAACTATATTTAGCCTTCCAATCGATGAACACAGAATATCCTTCCATTTCTTTAGATCTTTGTTGAGTTTTTTTTAGCAATGCTTTGTAGTTTTCTGAATACAGGTCCTTTACACCCTTGGTTTAATTTATTACTAGGTATTTGATTCTTTTAGTTATTGTTGTAAATAGAATTTTTTTCCTCATTTCCTCTTCAGATTGCTCATTAATAGTGTGTATAGAAACACTGCAGATTTTTGCATGTTAATTTTATATCCCACCAGTTTTTAGGACTCGTTAGTAGCTTTGTCATGTTCTTTTGGAGCTTCTAAACATAGGATCATGTTGTCTACAAATAGTGAAAGTTTTAATTCTTCCTTTCTGATTTGGATGCCTTTTCTTTTTCTTACTACTTGCTCTAGCTAGAATTTCTAGTACAATGTTGAATAACATTGGTGACAGTGGGCATCCTTGTCGTGTTCCAGAGCTTGAGAAAGCGTTCAGTATTTCACCATTGCATATGATGTTAGCTGTGGGTTTTTCATATATGCCTTCTATTATGTTGAGAAAGTGTCCTATTCCTATCTTTTGAAGTGTTTTTATTAAGAAAGGATGCTGGATTTTGTCAAATTCCTTTTCTGTTTCAGTTAAGATAATCATGTGATTCTTTTCCTTCGATTTGTTAATGTGGTGTATTACATTGATGTTCTTGTGCTGAACCACCCTTGCATACCTGGCATAAAACCCACTGATCATGGTGTATATAGGTAAGGGAGGCATTCTGGGGCTCTAATTGCTGTTTATGATTTTAAACAGGCTTTCCATCTCAAAACCTTTTCCTTATCCTTTCCGTGCTTTCAGAGATACTTGAAGCCTCACATTCCCGACTTGTGGACTCCTGTAAGTGAGAGCTAGCTTGTTTCTAGAGAAGAGAGTGCAGATATTAGGTGGAATCCTAAAATAGACTTACAATAATCATTAGTGCCTTTCACTTGCTCATGAAGAGATTCCACACTCCAGGTTGGCATCCACAGCTCTTTGCTACCTACTCCTAAATGTTTCTCTATTATTTTCCTCATTCTCTCTGCCGTGCCTTTGGTCATCTTTTCTCTTCATTTGAAATGTTCTCCTCACTATTACATGTACCGATCTTATAATTTGAAGCTCAGTCACTGTCATTCAGTTATTCAGCTTTTCCTAGCTGGAAGTAATCTCTTTTGCCAATGTATATGTAGCTGTTTATTTTAACCTCATTGATGATAACCAACAGGAAAGTTGCAAAATTTGTTAACTATTTTCATTACTTTATCAATCTTTTTGTTCAAGATTTATATTCTAAAAATTGCTATTCTGCTCTTTTGCAAACTGGAGCTATTAAAAATTACTTTGACTAAAGATAGCCTAACTTGATATTGAGGAATGAATATACAGTGTTTTAAGGGGCTTCTCCTTTCTGTCACATCGTGTCAGAGTTGCCATTTTTGTAAACCCATGCTATGACAAACTCATCTTTACACCAGGATGGGTATTTTTAAAAACAGTATTATTCTTTGGGTCTTATCTTTGAATATTGTGGGCAATTTTCCATCTCAAAATATTTGTACACTAGTTGACTTTAAAAAGGAATAAGATATACCTAATTGTCAGGGTTCACAGTACTATGCCTTCAAGAATATAAACTTATTTTTTTCAATCTTGGCAGTGATATGAAAAACTAATTTCTTAATGTGTATTTTGCAGATTCATGAAGAAAATTTTGAAATTACTACACTCAGGATTGATGTCATCACTGATGGAAGACATGCTGAGGTAGAATTCACAGCAGACTGGCAGAAAGATGCTGAACGCAGAGATCTCACTATAAATTCTATGTTTTTAGGTAATATGTGGAGTTAAAATAGTATTTTAGTCTGACCTACCAGAGTACCTTCTTTTCTAGT
Source organism: Myrmecophaga tridactyla (assembly GCA_004026745.1). Classification (NCBI taxonomy): domain Eukaryota; kingdom Metazoa; phylum Chordata; class Mammalia; order Pilosa; family Myrmecophagidae; genus Myrmecophaga; species Myrmecophaga tridactyla. The sequence goes on from PVIY010001011.1 coordinate 43,984, forward strand.
GAAACGTGCATTCTGGAAATGTTCTTTGACTTAAGAGGTTGCATTAATTTCTTCTAAGAGAACAGTGTATAGTGCTTTATAGAACTGACTCTGGAACCAGAATATCTGGGTTCAAATTCTGACTCCATCACTTAATAGCTGTAAATTAGGATATTAATACTAGCTTCCTCTGTTGGGTTGTGAGGCTCAAGGAAGTTAATTGTAAATGCTTAGAACCATGCCTGGCACTTGTACACATTCAAGCAATGTTATCTTACAAATTTTATCTAAATAGTAATAAGCTATCAGATAGGAAAAGTACACACACACATACACACACGCACACACTGTATCTTTCTCCTCTGCACCATTTGGATGACAGGTTGCACACATGTCCTGTTTTCTCCTTGCTTGCATTTGCTGCCCATAGTGCACATTAGTGAATGACTTCAACACCTTTCTTCTGCTGGACCTAGATGAACTTCAAATTCTTTTTTAGCATTGCACTTTAGGGAAGCATCAATAATCAGTCAGAATTGGCTTGTAGAATGAAATGTATTTATCATTTCAGCTTTTCTGTTAATGAAGGTGATGAGAATCATATTGGGGTTTGATTTGAGCTAAGTTAATGTTTTGATGCATTACCGATGCATGATTTGTTGCTTTTTTAAACTTTAGATTAGCCCTTTATGACTTTAGATTAGAAAAGAAATGGATGAAACATCCACTATTCATTACCTACTTTGTAGTAATACTGAAGAGATGAAGTAACAGGATTTGCCCCATGGACTAGGGAATGTGGTAGGCCAAGGTGGGATCTCTTGGCTGATTACATTAATGGCAGATGTCATTTGTAGAGTGCCTGCAAGGTTCTAGGCATTATCATTGGGCACTAGTTTATCTCATTTAAGCCTCCAGAAAAACTTTATTTGACAGAATAGGAAACCGAGACTCCGAAAGCGTAAGTAAATCTGCTCATATCTCAGCAGGCCATTGTTTGAGCCCATGTCTCTAAAGCCTAGGTGATAAATGACCAAGGAGTCCTGTTAGAGGCATGTTTCCTGCCAATTATGTGTCCAAGCTCTAGGTGTTTATTTCTTGTATCCTTCATACTTAAACTCCTCAATTAGAGCAGTGTATAAAATCTTGTGACTGGCTTCTCATAAGCATAATTAACTAAAAGAGGGAAATAAGCTTTTTCAGGATACTGTTTTACAAAAATAAAAGCTGTCTTTTTGGTACTACCTGTTTCCTAACATTTCCTTAACTTTTATAATGTGCCAGGCACTATTGTATGTAGATTACATAAATTTAACTTTCCCAACATTCCCATGAAGTAGATGTGATTTAACCCGTGATAACTTGCCCAATACCACGCCACTTGTAAACTGCAGAATTAGGATTCCAACTCATTTGCCTGGCTCCAGAGGTCATACTTTCTTAATTGTTCCATTACTCTCAGAAACTCAACTTATTTTTATTCACTGTATTTTAAGAGAATGGTATCCAGAGCAAGATACTCAGTAATCCTTCATTTTAGCCCAGTTTTCTGTCCAGACCTTTCTCAAATGTTACTGTATCAGGCATTCATAGATCTGGCATTTATGGTTAGTTTGCTTCCTAAACTGTGTCTTTATTAAGAGACATACCACATACTACATGTTTATTTGCTACTTAGTAATATTTTTATATTTGTTCATTTACTTCTTTTTTCTCTTCATTTTCTGTTTTGTATTTTTGAAGATGAGTCTTTTAAGATTTTCCATATACATCAAAATGGTCCCTTAGTCTACAAAACCAAAACAACCTGGAAGAGTTAATGCCTTAGTCTGAGCTTACCAGTATTGTATTTTGGATGACCAGAGAACCAGTTCTAACAGAACTAGTTGACAGATGGTTACTTTTCATAAGTAGTTGTAGTGCCTCTTTTATGTGCCTTCCCATTTGGATGGTTAAACTGTTTGTCTTTTTGTTTTTCCTTAGTGCCTAGGATGACCAGCTTTCTTGGTTGCCTGGGACTGAGATATTTCATGGGACATTAAATATTCAGTTTTAAAATCAGGAAAGTCTCAGGCAAACCTGGATGAATTAGTTACTCTATTTAATAGAGGTTTTCTGTGCCTATATTAAAATTAAGTAAGTAATTGTTTTGTCAGTTTTTTCTTCTGCATATGAGAGAACATATTGTGGTGAAGATGCTTTGGTTCACAACAGTTTTTTAATGTCTAATAGGTTCACATGATTCAAAAATCACAAAATGTGAAAGGCTACATAATGAATTCTTACCATTTACAATGAATAGGCACCATACCATTGCTAACAGTGTCATCAGACTTGTATCCTTCCAGTCTGAGAAACCTGAAAAATTCTCTCACGTATATTTATGAAGGTTTGAATGTCTTCATTTTTTTTTTTTTGCCTTCTCCTGAACTTGCCAACTCCCCATCTCCCCCATTGAATGTCTTCATTTTTAAAGAGACTTTAAATTCATGTGAAGTTTTTTAGTCTATTTCTCTATTTTTATTGTTTTATTTATAAGAACTTTTTCATATTTTTGGAAGTTGGTCATTTGTCTCTTTGATTCTGATACTGAGCTATAGATATTTTACCCAGTGTGTCATGTATCTTATAACCATGTTTTATGGTGATTTTTGACATGTATGCCTATTTATGTGGTTAAATTTATAATAATTTGACAGCTCTGGTGTCTGTTGTGTTGTATTTTCTTGGCAATCAGTTTGTAAAGAGGTCTTTGTCTTCTTCATTCCAGGATTATAAAATATTTTCCTGTGGTTTCTTCTTACACCTGTTAAATTTCCCCCCCCCCCCTTATCTTAGCGATTCTTGTTTATTGTTCCATACTAACTTGATCACCTTGTCTGGTATTTTTTATCCCTGCCCCCTAACAACCTTTTGGTTTTCCTTATATTCCAAAAGTAACATAAGGAGTCCTTTTTATCTTTTTTATGTTGCTTCTTCCTATTCAGGATCACTGTATGCCTTTTGTACACCTTTTTCTTGAAACAAATGTTCTGTTTAACCCCTCAGTAACTTTAGTGTTTTCTTTATAAAGATCTTTCATATTTCTTCTTTGTTCTTAGAGCTATTTATCCTTTTAGTTGCCATTGTAAATGCAACCTGATTCCATTGTATCTTTTTTTTTTTTGTATGCTGTGCAGTGGGGGTCAGCGGGCACATTCCATTCTTTTCCATGTGAATATCTTGTATCACAGCACATTTGTTGAATGTTTTCTGTTTTTTTGGAGTGCATGGGCTCAAAATTGAACCTGGGTCTCCTGCATGGCAGGCACTGAACTTACCCTTGCACACCGAATCCACTGTATCTTTCATTTGATAGTTGATACATATGAATGCTATTGTGTGTATTTTATCTGTTCACCTTCCTGAATGCTTACTGTTTGTGTTTTCAATGGATTTGCTTGGATTTTTCCAGTTCTTTTTGCTAACAGTGATTTCCCTTTTTCCTAATAATAGGTTTTGATGGTACCTTATTTGACTACTTTAATGGTTATGAAGATTTAAAAAATAAGAAAGTTAGATTTGTTGGTGAGGCTAAACAGAGAATACAAGAAGATTATCTTCGAATTTTAAGATATTTCAGGTAAAATTTGTAGAAATTTTTTTTATATGGCTTAATAATGTCCACTTAAGTACAATTCTGGTAAGAGTAAAACGCATAGCAGAGACTGAGACAGCCATGTTGGTTAGCCATTTAATTTAGATCACTAATGACTTGAATCTTAAAGGTATGAGTGGTACAGCAGTTGCCCTTTAAGGCTTCCATTTCTGAGATTCCATGAAATAATGCTCCGGTGTCTGCAACTAGACCAGAATCATATATGAAACACTCTACGGGAGGTATTAACATGAAAAGACAGGCAGGTTTTGAGCAATTGAGACTGTTTCATAATGGGATTCCAGGCTTGTTTTGGTGTCTTTACAAGAATGCTGTTTAATTCACCCATATCAAAAGTAGCTATCAAAAGTATTATTTGGTAGCCGTTCTAAGCATCTCAGTGAAATTGAGAACTGAGAGTTGGATGTTGAGGTTGAAAAATTCAGTCCTATTACCTTTTAAAATGCCTTGCTAGACATGTGGTACAGGACAAGGAAAAATGAAACACAGATTTTTATGGTGATCTGCCAATATCAAGGTAATACTATCTGATAATTTTGTCTTGTAGGTTTTATGGGAGAATTGTAGAAACACCTGGTGACCATGACCCTGAGACTTTAGAAGCAATTGCAGAAAATGCAAAAGGCTTGGCTGGAATATCAGGAGAGAGGATTTGGGTGGAACTGAAAAAAATTCTCCTTGGTAACCATGTAAATCACTTGATTCACCTTATCTATGACCTTGGTGTGGCTTCTTACATAGGTGAGATATAAAGTGTATTTAGTTTTGACAGTGGAACATCTGGTTTAAAATCTCATAAGGAAAAGTGTTTGACTAATTAAGAATTTCTTAAAAGAGAAATAGAATATATAAAATAAGGAACTGGGATCAACGCTAGGATAGTTTGGTCATGAAAAAAGCTAGCCAAACTGAGGTGATACAGAGTCGGCTCTGGAGTCAAACAGACCAGGGTTTCAGTGTGGGGAATCAGCCACTTACCAGCTTTGTGACTGGTGTTAGTTTCTTAAATTTGAGTTTTTGAATCTAAATAGGGGGAATGGAAATAATAGAATCTTATGTAATGGGATGGCTAAGAAGATTAAGGAGTTAATACATGTAAAAAGCACTTAATAGAGTAACATATAGAGAAATTGTTCAATGAATATTATAATTAACATTCAAAAAGAGAACAGTGGTGATACATTACCATTATATTTCACACCTCAGGAAAAATTGAGTGGTGTTTTATCAGTGAGAAGTTGAGAGTTTGTAACTGGAAAAAGTATACCTTGTGAATCTGATAACACCATCACCACTGCCTCTCAACCTGATTTGGGTTGTTAATGGAAATGAGAACATTTTAGGGACTCCTGTGTTTTGGAGCTTGACATGCGAGATCAGCAGTAAAGTATCAGTGATTTCACTTGGAACATCAACACTAACAAGGCATTTCTATTTATTACTGGCAACGGTTTAGGAAGTGTTTTAAATTAAATCTCTCCTGTAAAAACTGGTGAAAAATGTTTTTATCCCTACAGGTTTACCTGCTAATGCAAATTTAGAAGAATTTAACAAAGTCAGTAAATATGTTGAAGGTTTGTCACCAAAGCCACTGACTCTCTTGGCCTCATTATTCAAAGTACAGGATGATGTCACAAAATTGGATTTGAGATTGAAGATTTCCAAAGAAGAGAAAAACCTTGGCTTATTTATAGTTAAAAATAGGAAGGATTTAATTAAGGCAACAGATAGTTCAGAACCTTTAAAACCCTATCAGGACTTCATTATAGATGTAAGTATACTAGGCTTGAGTATCAGTTGTCTTATGAAAAATTGTGGTCTGGATACAAATCAACTTTACTTTTTAAAAACTAAGACATACAAATGTATTCTCTTGAGATTTGTTTTAAATGAAAATTTTCATACCCAGTATTTAAATTTAGGGTAAGATCATTAGCAAACGTTCTGATGTATAGTAGAAACTGAATATCTGATTTTGGCACTTAGTCTAGGGAACCTGAGGCCACTACTCGTGTATGTGAGCTACTGAAGTATCAAGGAGAGCACTGTCTTCTAAAGGAAATGCAGCAGTGGTCAATTCCTCCATTTCCTGTAAGTGGCCATGACATCAGAAAAGTGGGCATTTCTTCGGGAAAAGAAATCGGGGCTCTATTGCAACAGTTGCGAGAACAGTGGAAAAAAAGTGGTTACCAAATGGAAAAAGATGAACTTTTGAGTTACATAAAGAAGAATTAAACTGAGGATAACTGGCTACTAAGAAAAGAGGAAAATTCTTGGTAAGACTGGGTTTTTCTTTCTTCCCTTTAGTGAGATTTAAGAGACTTGCATATATAGCAGAATGAAAGCCAGCATATATAGCAGAATGAAAGCCAGCTTAGACTGTTATAGAAGACAGTCTTAGTTCGTGAGAGAGAAATGAAACTATTTCAGACACTAAACTGAAGTCTGCCTCCTCTTAATCTGATCTGTATTGTTGGTGTCCTCACTGAATTTCATAAGCCTTTTGTCTAAAGCTTTGTTACCTGAATTCTAAGAATAGTTGACACATTTGCATAAACTGCATCCCAGGTGGCTGGCATTCATACATAGGATTTGTGCTGGCAAACTATTTTAGTATTTAGGTGATTTTTTTTTCTTTTCTTTTCTGTTCTATAGATTAACTATGCATGGCCAGCCTGGGAAAGCTGAACTTTGGCTTGATGGTTACCTTTGAGCCTATTATTTTCACAAACAGTTCCTTTGGAATAAGATGAATGTGTGTTTACGTGGTATGTAACAGTACATCGATCAGGTGTCATATGGATAGTGACAATTTCTTATAATTAAAAGGATATTATGGCTAACTTAAAATTCCCATTGATGTGCTCCTAAATGCTAGATTTAGATTTGAGTCCTAAATGCTTTCAGTAGGTCTATATTTTAGCTGTGATACACTGATTTTTTTTATAGTTCCCTTTCTGTGTAGTTAGTAAAGCATATTTGTACTTTGTGAGCAAGGAGCAATATTGGATAAAACAATTTTGAAAAGCATTTTTTATTAGAGCTCAAGCTAAGTGGAAGTATGACAAACTGTAACAGGGTCTATGTTGCAGGAAAGGTAACTGCACGCAGGATACTAATTTAAATGCATTATGAAATAAAACATTGAAATATTTAAGTACTACTAAAGTACATATTTGGACTCAACATATAATTCCAACCACTCAAGGTAGAAAGTATGCAGATTTAACCATTTCAGAAGTCTGGTTTTTGTATGTGTAAAACACACTTACCTTAAAACAGTATTAAATGCATGTTTTTACATTTTTTTATTTTCAAATGTCAGTAAACAATATAGAACACTGTGAGATTATCCTGGGGAGGGGGCAGAAAAATATTTTCTCATTGCACCTGGTTTAAATTTTGCTACTAAAAGGAACTCTCTGGAACAAGATGTAGGATAAGAGTAAGTTTTAGTTCCATTTAAGTACGTGAGCAACCAGTGAAGTTATCAGAGTTGTTATTAATAAAGTGGAAAAAAGAATGACAATCTTGGACCTCTATGAGTTGAATAAGGCAACAGCATACTTTCAACAACATCTTGAGGTGTTGTTCATGTTCATTTACTCTATTTCATTTACTCTATTAAATAAATATGCAACATGATAGTCAATTGATGTTTTCAGTCAAGGCAAAACAGTTTTCTGTTCATGTTGGTGAATTAAAACAAATTTATCAAAATTGTAATCCTGTTGAGTACTTTTTGAGTACTTTTAGGAGCTATAACCACTTAAGTATGTAAAGCAGTGAAGGTATGTCAATAAAACTAATGTTAAGCACATAAATGTGAAAGGATCAAATAAACCCTTAAATAATAAATAAGCTTAAAATTTTATCTTAAATTACTTCTTGCACCTAAATTAAAATGCTTGTGAATTGATATTTTAAACAAAGAAATGTTAACTTAGTATAGATTTTCTTTTATTTATATTGAAGAATAGCCTACAAAACATTTCTAGCCTGTGAATGTGAATGAGCATTTGCTCCAACAATAATTTGGGTCCAAACAAAACTAACTTTTTGAAAAATAGCTTATGTGGAACATGATAACCAGGATCAAACACATAAAGGAAATGAAAACTTGGGCTCAAACTCCATATTTTAACTCTTTAATATTTTCAAGATTTACAAATCAGTATCTAAGAGAAGCTAAATCAAGTTGAAAGGAACAAAGTCCTTCTGAAATAATGTACACTGACTTGCCTCTTTCAAAAAGGAACATGTACTTGTGCTTGGCACCCTCACTTTTGGAAGTTTTGCCATTTGGAGCACAGTACAAATAAGCTGTCCCAGAATTAGGATCAATCTGACATTATAGGCATTTAAAATATTTTTTGTACAGGAAACATTTCCATAATTGCCAGAGTTATCTGTCCTGTCATCTGTCATTGACATGCTGCTAGATACCTGATTCCATAGGATAATGAATGGCACCAAGCTTACCTGTACAGCTAGTCTTAAAATCAAACTTACATTCTAGACTGCTTTTCATCCTCTCCATGAGCATATTTTAATTTAAATCATCACATATAGTTCGACTAAGAAGCTGCAACCTTCCATGTAATGTTGCTGTTTACTCAAGTATGCATCAGAGGCAATAATTTTCAAAGCAGATCTGATTTTAAAAATAAAGTTATGGGACTTTATCCTTACCATATCTGTTTACAAGCAAAGTATTACTTTGTCTGGGCTTATTTCATCTTCAGTGTCTGGGATTGTGGGCAACAAGGCTGACCGAGTCAAACCCCAAAATTTTTGAGGTGACATGTCTTTTTTGGTTGCTGTAAATTTCCATCCAACATGGCTTGCACAAATCCTGCACTGGGCAACAGTCCAGGCATACCTATAAGATTAAGAAAAGATATCAGCTAAGGAAACACATTTCTGCACGTGTTATTAAGAGATCTTTAGAGCCAAATTTTAAGGAATGAGGAGAAAAACACTGGGCTGAGATTTGCTGAAGAAAAAAAGAAACATCGTAAAAAGATTTCCTGATCTGTGTACATTTTCATTATGGTGATGCCATATGGTATGGTCTTTATAAGTAATTTGGGTGCTCTTAAGCTAGGTTCAAATTTTTTTCCTCTTAAATACAACAAAAGTAAGTCCTATCAATATGATTTCTTTATACAAATTGCTGGTTGCCAAGACCACACTCTAACTTTGTACCTGATTTTACTTTGTTGTTTCGTATTTTAGTCAAATGAGAAAACCACCACCACATGTAGAAACACACACTTTTGTCTGAATTAAATTGGGAGGGGGGGTGTTTCTCATGATACCTCAAGATTTCTAAAGTAATTATTTTGTCAGATAATTTAACTAGAAATATAAATAATGCTATTTAAGAGAAATAAACCAAACTATACAACTATAGACATATCCTTACATTCATTCTTAGGTGTAACAGCTTTTATGTTAACGGGTTACTTCTAGTTTTAGTCCAAGGGTGCCTATAAAATGGGGCATTCCTCCAAGTGACATGGTCCTCGGTCCTAAAAAGTATAATCACTATCCTCTACTCAGCCTGCCTTTCTAAAAAATAACATGGGTGAGGGAATCTAACAACTTCCCAGAGTGCTGCTGTTAGTCACGGGATCAACTTCGACAAAAGTCATGCAAATTAGAAGAAAAGCAGGGATCAGTGGTTTCTGCATTACTGTATGGTTTTACTGGATCATAAAAAAGTTAATTGTCAGAATGAGATGATGAAATAAATTTAGATAAATCGCACAGTAATTTGTTTGGGGATCACTGCAATTGCCAGCCTTCTTTCTTCCTGACTTGAGATTGCAAAAATAGCTTTTTCCAAGCCATTCATAAACCCCACTCCTCCACCAACAAAAAAGAACCACTGCCATCATATTACCCAGGAAACCAGCTGTGCTCTGTTGAAGTCCGGCCTATCAGATTCAAGTTGCAAGCCTTGTACACGGTAAGTGTCTCATGCACATATCCATGAGGATTCACATAAGCTGCCATCGGCCCACACAAGGATAAACTAAAACAGAATTACCATGGAGGAAAAGTCAAAATGGGGAAAAAAGTAAGTTCACTAAGAAATTATTAATACTGTGTAAGGATTATAGTTCTTGAACATTTTGGTTAGTATTTATCTTAGTATGAAAACAGGTTGTTAATCAGCCTCAGTATGATGAACAAAAGGGAAACAGTACTAGTTTTTAAAACTCTCATCTACATCATAAAATAGGTTGATCTCAAGTTCATCTCGATAGATTAAGTGCAATGAAAAAGTCTAGTTGGCCATCCTTGGCAGTTGATTACTTTGCAGACAATTCTGATGACTTTAGAGTAAGGTAATTTTGAAAAAATCTACTATGGCCTAAGTGCATATTTCTGAAGCATGTCTTCTTTCTCTTTGGACCTCTGTGATAGGGGTTTCCACAAGGATTGAGGGAATAAAGTAGACAGAAAATTTTAACGCCCACTTGTTTTACTTTACTGTGCCCATTGCCTCTGCATAATCCCTTTATAGTCACTGCTGCTCCGAGTACCCACCAGAAAAGCTCACCTTATCCAAGGAACCAAAAGTGTTTGTAGTGTTTCGCTAAGAGAGAAAAAAATATATGGGAAATGTTTTAGTATAATAAAGATCTCACCTGAATATTTCATTTTTGGTGGTTATTTCTGTTTCTTGACACTGTTTACAGCAAAGGGAAGTACACTAAAAAATATAAAAGGAGACTATGAGAGGGAAAAATTCACATTCATTTTATTATATAATTATACAAAACATTAAGAAACTTCCAAGATATCATTCCCTCGGAATATCATATTTTCTCTCCAACTACTCAAAACCAAAATGGAGCTAAACAAGTCTTAAAAGATCTCTTAGAGCCTGAGATTTGTCACACACTCATAAAATGACTAGAAGCATCTAATCACAGGTGCACCCTACAATAATCAAGTGGTTTCACACAAAGATAAGGTTCATTAGTTATACGTATTCACATCTGAGGAAAATAAAGCAATTTCAGTTTATCTGCATGATACCCAAATTATACTTTAAAATATGTTTAATATAAACCATGAGGAATAGGAATAAACAACTGTTATTTTAAATGCATGATTACATAACTGGACCCTGTAGATGGCTCTCATGGTTTGACTATAAGTCCCAACAGTGCATCCTAGTTCCCTAGACTGACTAACATGGGTACTACAAACATATTCACTTTACTCACTTTATTCATAATGTCTAGTTCACAGCGAAGTCGTTGGATAGCACTACCAATTTTAAGGAGCTGAATTCTTAATACATCATCAATAGGAAGACAAGCAGCTACTCTGTAAGAAAAATCTTAAAAAACATGCAGGGTTTTTCAGTTTTAAACTTAACAAATCAGAAAGCTTTTCTGCAGGATTCACAAAGTACACATTTTATATAATTACAAGAAATTCTAAAATACATCAGTTATCAATGTATACTCTTAAGAAGCCCTTTAGTACAACACATCTTTTACCAAACTTGTTTTTGTGAATGCTCTTTCAAGTTAAGAATAAAATCAAACCCGAAAGTCACTTATCTGCCAACACACTAGAAAAAGGCAACTAAACGGCATCTTATAAGCAGATATAGAGAATATATACAAATAAGCTTAACCCTGGAACTAGGGCCACTTTTAAAGACACCTTAAACAATGATGAAAGAGGGACCTCTACACTAAGAGTTTTTGGATGACAGCCATTTGCTTTTTTTTTTTTAAATGGAAACCTTGCTTAATAGATGCTCATAGGAAATAAGAGCTTTGTTACAATAAAACAATTTTTAAAACACTCATTTTCCTCAACTGCTCAAAGCAAAATAAGTGTATATTATTTTCAGAACTAATTAAAACATTCATTAAACTAAAAATTTTGGTTTCATTAGAGAGGAAACAGTATACTATTTTGCAAGACATCACAGGCTACCAGAAAGAAAATAACTTTTCATACCTATTGGATTTGAAGGAAGAGAATCATCTTTTAGATTTTCATCCCATTCCCGTAGCTGTTTCTTGATTCTATCCATTAAGGTTTCCTTATTTAAAACAGAAGTAGTCATAATAAGGTTCACAGACTTATGTGTACTGTTAGTCTTTCAATTCTTTAATAAAACAAATCGCCAGTATATGGCAAAATAGTTCCACTTCAGTCCCAGTTTAAATGTATCCATTTTCTTATGTAAAAATAATCAAGCCCCAAATCCTCTGTCTAGCAATAAACCAGCTTTCCTGGCTTCTGTCACTGTGTCTATCCAAGGGGCATATGCGACTAAATTACTGCTTTGTTCCCTTTCTATGAAGACTTTTTGGACTCTGTGGGGATTGTGGCCCTTCTGCATTGCTCTGTTTGCCATCTACCTACCATACTTGGCACCTATTTACAACATAACCTTATTTTCACTAGTGTTTGCAAAAAATATTTTTGTGTATTGTATACTTAAATGGCCCAAAAGCTACTGAAGGGCAAAGATCAACTACAGTTTCCTTTAGTGTATATATATCATATATGCTCCAAACCTTCTTGTTTATTTTCTCAGGGCTCCAATTTCTGGGTAAGGTGATTTATTAAGGGAAATGACTAAATATCTGGTGAATATACCTACTATGTGGAAGTATAAAACTTACTATTCCCATTTTATAGACACTTAGAAGCATTTGCCCCAAAGCAAAGTGATAGAATAATGCTTTGAATCCAGTATTTCTGTCCAAAACCCAAGTTCTTGAAATAATTCCAGCAGTCTATTTTGACAGATTTGCAAGATGTGGCCATGCCTAGTATTAAACTCTGAGGAACAAAATCATTCATAGATGCATCAATTACTACACTATAAAAATGAGCAGGAGACAGAAGCTACTATGCTTGCTTTAAAAACCAAAACTATCCAGGGTTTGTAAATCAAACTATAACCACTAGCCAAACAAAATTGCAAATGGGCTGCTTAATAGACCCTAGTGTCATATTGTTCTCCAGTTATAACCCACTAAAACCTAGAAAAAACAGAAATCCTATAAATTAAAGGCAAAGTCTACACAGCAGTATCTCTGATTTCTGCCCTTTCTACTTTAAGTGTATGTAGCCAGTATCACTGGTTCTGAAAACAAAACACCGCTGAGTATGAAAGTCAGAATTTTGTTCTGATGAGCTTGCATCACGATAAGCCTTGCTCTATATTCAAAAAGCTTAAGGTAAGTTACTTACAGCATCATACAAGGAATACAGCCAGCGAGGCCATGAAGTCAGATTTGCACAATGAAACTTTCTCTAGAAACAGAAAAAAAGTCATTTTAAAAAAGAACCGTCAGAATGACGACTCAGAAAGAAAAACAAATTTCTAGTTTTTCAGTTTTTGTTGTCTATTTTTTTCTTTTGTGTGTTTGTGTTTTAACTGAATGTATAATCTATGATTTTTAATAAATTTACAGATTTGTACAACCCAGTTTTCAACTTTTTATATACTTGTGTTGCTTAAATTGTATGTAATAAAAATCACTTAAAAATGTTTTCCTTAGAAACGTTTAAGTGTCGACCTCAAGAATAAGTGATAAGTACAAGAATAAGTGACAGTGCTTGGAACTGCTTTTTGCCTGACATTCTGTCATACTCTTGACTACTAAAGTATGTATGCTCCCTTAAAAAAAAAAAAAAAACTCACAGAATAAAGATTCTTATGATGGAAGAAGCAATATTTTAAAAATATTTGTGGTCCAGGAAAAGAGAAAATCCTATAATACATGAAGTTTGACAATCATGCCTTTACAGCCCTCAAATATATATTGCAACCAGAATTCTTTTTCCTATTTTAAAAATTCAAATGTTAACATTTCAATACCAATTACAACTTAAAAAAAGGTGAGCTTGAAGAGTAATTAAACATCATACTTCTATTATGACCATATTTGCCTTTATACATGAATTGCCCATTGGCAGTGAAAACTTCAAGATATAATCCAGACTATGTAAAAACTTTAAATGGATCTCAACTAAAACACTATAAAGGCAAACATAAGGAGTGAGACAATTCTAAAGAAAAAAATGATCATGTTGTTTCAATTTCATGATCAAGTTTCCCATTTCATAAAACTTAGGGAAAGTGAAAAGCTTTATATATCTCCAATAGACTTCATTTGGGATCTAAACAGAAAAATGTCTATATTCATATAAAAATATGAATTATACTTAAATTCCTGTAGAACTGCAGTATTTAATAGAAAAACTCAATATTGTTGTCAGTCCTCAAAATTTAGAAATTAGAATTTAGAAGCAGAATCTGAAGTTCATCTGAAGAAAACATGCAAAAGCCAGGAAATTTTGAAAGAGAAGCAAATGTTCTACAGGACACAAAAACATGACTGAAAGGAGAAGATGTACTGTAGTTTATGCTATGGAGTACTTTGTAACTGATCAAAGAACAAAGCATATTAAAAGTGAAGAATAGAGAGAATGCATTCTCAAAAAAGCAAAGCAAAACCTACATATGTACAAACATTTATAATTTCACTGTAAAGAAACTTCGGCACATCATTTGGCACAGAAATGGGAAGGAAAAGGTATAAAGTGGATTAAATAGACTGGAACAAAAAAAAAGCAAGATAACATTTAACAAAGTAATAGAAGACCTTCCCTACTCTTGCACCTGCAAGACAGCAAATGAACAGGTATGAAATGGGGAATCATGGGTATGCAGCACATGTAAAAAGAACTTGGAGCACTTGATTGACAGTCATGAAGTAAGCAATGTGCTGTAAAACTCGACCTCATTCCCCTCCATAATTCATACCAGCAGTCTAGAATCTAGGATAAGAGACAATCATACTGCTCTATTCTGTGATGGTTGGAAACGGGTACTTAGAAAGTCAATGGCCTGGATGCTGCAGAAACTGTCTTGAGTCAACATTAAGGATGTTTAGTTTGGAACTGTCTCTGAAGCAGACATGAGAGTTTTCTTCAAATATTTTAGGAACTGCTACAAAAAGAGGACACGCTAGTTTTTATTCTGAAAAGCCCATGGACTGGAGTGCAAACAAATGGATTCTTAAATGGGAATTTTTGGCTCAACATAATCTTCCTTATATTTGAAGTTATCCACAGATAGTCTGGGTGGGCCTCAGAGTACACGCTCAGGTAGGGACTTGAGCCTAAGTAATCAGATCATATGACCCTTAAGGTACTCAATAAGTACTCCCTTATTTTCTAGACCAAAAATATAATGCTAAAGATTTTTGTCACACTCTAGGCACACAATAAAAAATACTCCTTATTAATTAAAATTAACAAACAAAAACATTAACATATCATTCCATTCTACATATACAATCAGCAATTCTCAATATCACATAGTGATGATTAACATAGTAATATGTTAATTTTTGTTAATTTTTTTAATTAATAAAAAATGCACAAACATAAAAAAAAATACTCCTAACAGCTCCATCAGGTAATTGAATATTCAGTAATACCAACAACCACTAATATTGTACCAAGTATTTCACAAATCTTACAACAATACTATCAGGTTGGGAATATAATCAGCCCCATTTTAAATATAAGAGAAAAGGCATTTGTATAATGGAGGATACACATATAATGTACATAAGATGTATGCCAGGAAAAATCACTTCTCTATACAAAGCAAGCACCCAACTGCACAGAGACTAAGAATCCAGACTTTTCTTCTTTAAAAATAGCAAATATTCATTACCACAGACCCTGAAGAAACAACAAAAAAAATCATAAGGAAATACTACGAACACCTATACGCCAACAAACTAGACAACTCAGATGAAATGGACAGATTCCAGAAAACACAAATAACTCAAGAAGAAATAGAAGAGCTCAACAAACCAATCATAACTAAAGAGATTCAAACAGTCATCAAAAATCTTGCTACAAAGAAAAGCCCAGGGCCATATGGCATCATGGGGCAATTTTATCAAACATTCCAAAAAGAACTAACACCAATCCTGCTCAAACTTTTCCAAAAAACTGAGGAAAAAGGAACACTACCCAGCTCATCTTATGAAGTGACTATCAATTTAATACCAAAACAGGGTAAAGATGCTACAAGAGAGGAAAACTACAGCCCAATTTCCAAAATGAACATAGATGCAAAAATTCTCAACAAAATAAATAGCAAATCGAGTCCAATAGCACATTAAAAGAATTATACACCATGACCAAGTGGGGTTTATACCAGGAACACAAGGATGTTTCAACACAAGAAAATCAGTTAATAGAATAATACAGCACATTAACAAATCAAAAGGGAAAAATCATATGATAACTCAATGGATGCTGAAAAAGCATTTGACAAAATTCAACATCCTTTTCTGATAAAAACATTTCAAAAGGTAGGAATCAAAGGTAACTTCCTCAACATGATAAAAGACATAAATGAAAATCCCATAGTCAGCATCGTACTCAATGGTGAGAGGCTGAAAGCTTTCCCCCTAAGATCAGGAATGAGACAAGGATGCCCTCTGTCACCATTATTCTTCAACACTGTACTAGAGTTCTAGCTAGAGCAATCAGGCAGGACAAAGAAATAAAAGGTATCCAAATTGGAAAGAAAGAAGTAAAACTTTCATTATTTGCAGATGACATGATAGTATACTTGGAAAATCCTGAGAAATCTACAAAGTTACTTGAGCTAACAAACAAATTCAGCAAATGGCAGGTTATAAAATTAATGTGCAAAAAATCAGTAATGTCTCTATACACAAGCAATGACTAACTGAGGAGTCAATTAAGGAAAAAAAGTCCATTCAAAATAGCAACTAAAAGAATCAAGTATCTAGGAACAAACTTAACTAGGGATGTAAAGGACTTGTACACAGAGAACTACGTAACATTCTTAAAAGAAATCAAAGAATATCTAAGTAGGTGGAAACACATTCCATGCTCATGGATAGGAAAGTTAAATGTAGTTAAGATGTCAGTTCTACTCAAATTGATCTACAGAGTCAATGCATTACCAATCAAAATTCCATCAATCTACTTTGAAGACTTGGAAATGCTAGTTACCAAATTCATCTGGAAGAGAAAGAGACCCCAAATAACTAAAAGCATCCTAAAAAAGAAGAATGAAGTAGGAGGATTAATACTTCCCAATTTTAAAATTTATTATAAAGCCACAGTGGTGAAAACAGCATGGGTTCTGGCACAAAGATAGAAGTGTTGACCAATGGAACTGAATCAAGAGTGCAGAAATAAAAGTTGAGCAACTACACTGGAGGTCACTTCACATGCTTTAGTTAGACACTGCTACTTAACATAACATGCCAAACTCCAACCAAATCCATTCCTGCCAATTCTAAAGCATACCTAGGGCATTATAAAAGAATCTACAAAGGTTTCTTGCACTAGGGTAACTTTCCAGAAACCTACCACCTCCAGATGGGTCCCAGACCAGATAACTCCTGAAACCTAGAGGGCCCAGCCTCTCCAGAACATCAGCTAGTTCCATCTCTACCTGATATTACTGACAGCCCCTTCCAACATGAAAAAGTTGGAATGGCAAAGTTCAAACACCCCTAAAGAGTGGGAGAAAGATCAAAGGTGATGGGGGAGTTATACAGAGAAGGTTGGGTTTAACAAATGAATATGAGTGCTGAATCATTATAGTGATGTTTCTTTCAGCCAACAGTACCTTAGAGCAGCTAGAGATAACAACGTAAAATTGTGGAATTGTAACCCATACTAAACTCTGAAATCTGTTCTACAACTAACCGTTGCGATTATGAATATCTGTTATTTAAAGAGAAGACGCAGTAGAACAGAAAAGACAGAATTTAAGAAATGAGTATGACTGCTGAATCATTAACTTGGTCCTTCTTTGGTCTCCAGTGTCTTGCAGGAGTGAGATGAAAAAATGAAAAATCGTGGATGTGTAACCCATTCCAAACCTTAAAATCTGTTCTATAACTATTTGTTAAAATGTACTTTGAAATTTATTGCTTTTTTGTATATATGTTCTATTTCACAAAAATGAAAATAGCAAATGTTATTGTTCTTTCTACTGCTATCACTGTTCTGGAGAAAGGCAAAAACAGATTATAAAGTTCATACAGGGACGCTAATAAGCAGTAAGTAGCAATGGACACTTTGGAGAGTGGTAAGGAGGTTTGTAGACATTTTATTTATACAAATTATAAATTGCCAACAGTGAAACAGCTTGGTGGTGATGCTTAAACAGACCAGAAGTAAAATAAAATGACTTTGGTCTATGATAAAGATGGCACATTAAATCAATAGGGAAAAACATGGACTTTTCAGAAAATGGTAATGGAACAGCAAGTAAAAAGTTATGTTTACTAAAAGTAAAACTGAACTCGTACTTTGTACCATATAACAAGATAAACCATAAATAGATCAAAGCTTTAGATGTAAAAATGATGAAATCATAATAGAAGAAAACCCAGAGGCACTCAGTTTGCCTGGGAAATCATTTCTAGCTATGACTGATAATCCAAAGAAATTAAAAAAAAAAAAAAAAGACAAATCCAGGTATCCAAGAAGCACCCCCAAAATAAAGGGTAAATGACAACTCGGGAAAATGGAATTTCACTAGTTACCAAGGGATAAATTCTCCAACATAAAAAATTACCACTCAACAAGGCAACAGAAAAAAATGAGCAAAGAATATGAAAAGACACTTCACAGAAAAGGCAATAAAAATTGTTCTTAAATACAAAAAATTAAATCTTCTATTCAGAGAAAATAAATTAACGCTCCAACAAAATACTGTATTTCACTTAACAGAATAGCAAAAATCAAGTTTGGTGACATATTGATTATGGGAGTACAAGTAAGTACCACCCTTAATAAGGTACTTTGAGAATATCTGTCAAAATTAGATATGCATTTACCTTGTCATCCAATAATCCCACTTGTCAATATTCATCATATGTATCTACCTCTATGAAAAATCACTTGTATATGTTATTTAGTGTATATGTGGTTTGACAGCAAGAGTGTAAACTCAAGTACCCATCATTAGGGAATTGATTATATAAATTATAGTGTATCCATACAACAGAATACTGTGCAGCTTTAAAAAGAATGAAGACTCTCTTTATAAGATACACTGGAGAGAAAATTGGGCACAGAACAGTATAAGAAAGAGCAAAGAAATAAGAATAATTGCATCTGCATAAACAAACTCTGGAAGAAGACCTAACAACTAACTTGGAAACCCATGTATGAAGGCCCTGGCCTTCCTAATTAGTGCTCAGTTCCTCCCAACTCTATATGAACAACCATGGCTTATAAGTTTAGCAGAGGCTAGAAAGATGAGACCAACCATTTTCTGAATATGTTTTTGTTTCCACATTTGATTTCTCTTTACATTTTACACTCAATTCTTTTCTGACAGATTAACATAATAGGGCTTTATAAGAGAACAAGCAGAGAATCCTGGCAGGTAGGGAGTGCACTTAAAAAACATTTGAGCCATACACTAGGTTAAAAAAAAAAAAAGAATCCTTACACACTAAACTTAAAAGAAAGGTACCATGGCTGGAAAAGGAATAAGTAAAAATGAGATTCAAAGACCAAATCACAGAAAACGAAGGCCTCTGGATGGAAGATGGTTTTGGAAGAGGGCTTCCTAATTATATTGGCTTGATTCCTTAATCACTAAGAACATTTGTTAAATCTTCCTAATGCTCCCTTGTCAGAATGGAAAATTACATAGAAACACTTCTGGAGGCTTAAATAATTTTTATTTTATGTTGAGATGTTTAATTCTCAGTAGCAAACCTCAGTAGAGATGTATGTGAACAGTTTCAAGGTTCACTAAATACATCTCAGGAAGACTACAATACCTGGATCCATTAAGTATCTTTTTTGTTGGATGTATATGGCAACCTGGTTAGCATGAGTTAGTTTAGACTAAGCTAAGCATCTCCCAACTAGGACAACTTTAATACATGAGAGACAATACATTTTTACACAGCTTCAGATCATGGTTGGGCATGAACAGATGGGAGCAAATTCTACTGAGAGGTGTGACTCAAGACCGAGATTAGAATACAAGAAGCTATTAAATAATCCAGTCCCATGGCAAGTTAATGTCCAGCTAAAGGGGAGCAAGCCAACCACTGAGATGTACTAGAGATCAACTGCATGTGAAATTCCCACAAATGGTATCTATCTGCCACTCCCTTTTGCTGTGCTAGTTTCTACTTTCTGATGCCCACAGATTGACTTCAAGTAAATCGTCTCTCTGAAGTGGAACAGAGTTTATGAATCATCTGGAATCCAAAACAGATCAGCTAGTAATTTCTCGTGGTCTAAAAAACTAGATCCCAAATTTCAGAGCCTAAGAAATTCTACTCAAACAAGGGAGCCTTATAAGTCATCTGAAAAATATAAGGGATGAAGGCATTTTTGTCTCCTACAACCTTTTAAGCCGTTCTCATTCCTTAGCAACTTCTATTTAGCTCTTAGCAATTCTGAATAAGAAAACTGAGAACAAATGTTTGAGAGTCCAAAATGATTGGAGAAATAAAACATGGGGAAACGTTAGAAGATTGGGTCCCTTTCCCTGCTCTTGATGAGCCAGGGACAACCCAGCTGCAAAAGGCTAATTCTTAATCCAATGTCAACAAGCTGAGATGCTTTAAACACAGAATAGGAAGAATTTAATAAGTAATAACAACAAAAATTAAAGTTAAAAAAAGTTCAGGTGTAAGACTACAAGACCCTGTAGGCAGTATGCAAAACTAGTTGCACATGTTAAGTCATGAATTAACTATAATCATGCTCACCCTATGCTTGGAACATTGCAAATAAGAGGTAATTTAGGGTTTTCTAATAGTTAAGAATTTTTTTTTTAACAACCAAGCTTGCTGTGGAAAAACTATATTATAAATCAAAATACTTAAAACCTCTTGAAAAAAAAAAAACAGTGATTGAAATGTCTATCTATATACTGAGATGAGATGCAAGGAGCATCTACATACATATGTCAGTAACTCCAAGTGCTAAACCCACAATTTTACACTAAAAGACTTATCAAATTGATTTTTTCCTAATGCAATACAAGTAAAATAATCTGGATGGATTTTGTTGCAGATAAGTTTTCACTAATCTACAATAGATGTGTTTTTCTAAATATAGAGACTTACAGTTAACATTAATCATTATGCCAAAGACAAGAGAGGTCCTTTTCATTTTTAGCTCATAGATTCTATAGCCACTCTTTGAAGACCATGTGCTGACAAACCAATCTTCACCTATTTTAACAAGTTATGTTTAAAATGACTATGAAAGTTAAATTTTTCTACTCTTCTACTGTTAAAAGAAATAAGGGTAAAAATATATTTAAAACATCTGTACCACGTTTGAAAAAATAAGTATTGCAGAGCAATACAAAAATTGTGTGTAACTTAAGGCAGAATCAATATAGTTAAACCATCAAAAATATTAGTTCCAGGTTTGCTTGTTTAATTACAGCTTTCTTATTAGAATCTTGTTGGAAACACTAATTAAGACACACATTAAATCATGCACAGACGGTCAGCTACAATACAGAATAACCATATCAAGTCTACAGACACCCAGACAGTCCCTGCACAGGTTCTCTTGGAAAATGAGGCATTCTGTGAAAATGTTAAAAATGGTGGTACACTGTCTAGTGTATGAGGCTCCCTATGAAAAATCTTATACTAATTTAAATCAAATTAGGAGGCTTTACTAACTTACATCAAAATAAAAAGCCCTCACTATTCTACCTGACAAAGAGTAAGGGATGATTAATGCAAGATATTTAAGGTTGTAATGGAATCTGTCTTTATATATTTTTAAAAGATATACCTCAAAGAGCCAATTTTATTCTAACTTTAGAAACCACTAATCTGTTCCTTTTGGCAGAAATCATAAATATTAACTACTTTATACTCAAAACTGATATATATCAAAAATGAGTAGAAACGGGCTTCATCAATTTTTTTTTCTAAGAGAAAGAATGAGCTAGGCCAAGAGGATATATAAAAGGATTAATGTCAGAACAAGCAACACTTTTAAAGATCATCTTACCTCAAGTCAATTTTTGTGACGTCAATAGTGTTTTACAAAAAGAAAATTATAAAGTTTTCTTTTAGGAGCCTGGAAGAGGGAAAACATACTCTACTACTACTCAATGGTACCCTAAACTAATTTTCTCCCTTGTTTAACGTTATGTGTTTATTACTGAAGAACCAAAAATTTTGATCTGATCATAGGTTAGCAAGAGATTGCTGTAGAATTAAAAATCATAAGCTATTAATAATTAGTTGATAGGCATTAGCTTACAGTTGTGGAACATTTTATTACTTTCCAAATTTGCTTTTACTTAAATTGCTGCCTATGAAATTTTTAGAAGTTCCAGCTATGGTCAAATTCAGCTAAGAGTAAGCCACTGAGGGTGTCTGGGGAATGAATTATCAGTTGTTTATGTGTCTTTATTAAAACAGGAAAAAAAAGCAACCTGTTTTCAGTTTCTGAGAATTCATAAAAAATTAGTTTCTCACCTTCTGGTATTTCTGCCACCACTTATATGAACACTGGTCTTCCCATGAGACAGGTTTTGAAGGAAATATCTGGCATTTATTGAGGGATTCTAACTGAACTGCAGACATGGTCGAAGGCAACACACATTCGGGAAGAATTTGCACTTTAGCTTGCTGGATTCTAAAATAAAGAGAACCAAGCATGGTGTTCATTTTTAAGATAAACTAACTCAAAGTTTTCTAAGCAATGAGGATAATTTTAAATAACTAAATTTCAACATTTTCTTTTCTAAACATATGCATCAAGTTTCAAAGTTTTCTTTTGTAAACATGTCTACCAAATGCTGATGTTAAGATAAAAGAAATTTTCACAAAATACCTTATTTCATAAATGAGGCCACAGTTAAAATCAAAGATAATCTAAAGTATGGAGTTTAATTTCACTACAGAACAGAAAGGGAGATTTTTACATTTTAGATAAACACAGGAGTCTGTAAATGAAACAAAGTTTTAAAAAACCATGTAATCAACTACTGTTTATCTTGAAACTTCTAAATTAGTCTGTAAATTCTTATATGCCACACCCTCCCATCTTCCCCTCTTCTTACATTATTTGATTCTTGAACCTATCCTTCTCAGAATTCATCTAACCTGCGGAGTACGTAGAGAACGAAGGAGAAAGTCAAGAACCCATTCACATGGATTAATTTAAAATAAGATCAGCCTTTACTTCTTCATGCATTCCTTTTCCTGCCCTCAAAAAATAACTTGAATATACTAAGAAATCAAAATATGCACTCTTATCTTTTTTATATTTAAAATAATCATTTAAACTCTCATACGTAAAATCATTTCCAAAATGCTATAATATCATAATTGCAAATAACCTATCATAAACTAATGCCAACAGGTAGGTTGTACCCATACCTATTTGCTTTTTTTTTTTAAGTAGGGTATTATGCCTATAGAGGAGTTTGAAATGCAGACAATGCCAGAATAAAATGATGGAACAAACTCTAACAGAGCCATACCAAAGTCTCTGCTTCTATTTAATTATGTTTAAGACTTTTAAAGTGGTCCTTCATAATAACCACTGTCTTGACTTACAAAAAATTACAAATGAAATTCTGATATTTCTATTTATTAAATGAAAAGAGCTAAGGGTGTCTGAAAATATCGAGCTGTACTTTAATAACAACAGTAGACTCATTCCACTTTTGCCATCTCATGCCTTCAGGTTCATTAAAAATACTTAGAAAATCTGTATCTACATCACTTCAAAGAGTGTTAAAAAATTCGACAATGTTTAAATGTTCTTAGAGCTCATTAAAAACAAACAAAATCTCAATTTCCCTCACCTACTTCATAAACACAAATACTAGATAATCACATTTTAAGGCAAATGTATATCATCCTATAGAAAATTTTTTAAAATCTGATTTTCTTCAAGGTTATTGGTAACCTAATCAAGAATTATGGTTTGCCTATTATGTATGATTTTATTTTATTCTTAGAAGTTGTCTGAATTGCTTTGCAAATCAAGCAATGCTCCCCATAACCATGTTAGACAAACTTAGGGTCAGTGGCATATACGCAGGGCTGGTTGTTCTCTCTGGAGCTAGATTTTAACATAAGCTAGTTTTGTTTCTTCCTTGTTAATGGGAAACCTATTTATGCAGTTGTTTTTGTGATTTTAATCACATCATTTATATAAATATTTTAAAAAACAATGAAATATGTGTACAAAAATAAAATTGCTACACTGAACATTCAACTAAACCATTAAAAACTGCTATCAAATTAGATTCAGACAACTCTAATAGTAGGGAAAAACACCTGCAAAAAAATGGAAGGACTCTAATTCAAATTGCCTTGTGATTATATGTTGACTCTCTCTTTAAAGAAAAGCTGTAAGATAGATGATGCACAATGAAAGTGGTTTATGCAAGAACTAGACTACTGCCAACTCCAATGCAGACACAATTCAAGGGAGAGACCTTATCTCAAATGAGTAAATGAATGAATGTACAATTATACATCTTAAGTTATATTACAATGTTTAAGGTATGTAACTTTTTATAATTTCCAGCTTTAATGAACTATTTGTGCCTAACAATTACTGGTCTCAAAAGTTTAGAGGCTTTCTCTTATAATTCTAAATAGGGCATTAATCCCCTCCTCTATGTTAAGAAATAGGAAATTCTGAAGAGTCCCACAATGATTAAAATTATTAAAAAAATTAATTTCCATATTGGTCAGAAGACAGAAAGGAGATAGATTCTGAACCTAGGAAAGACTAGCAGGTACCACTATAATTTTAACCCATTAAGTATCATTTATGTAGAAGACAAATGACTATTATCCAATCCCACTTTACTGGAGAAAAAAAAAGCTGCCTTGAGTTTCAAATGTGCTATAGAGGAATTCTAGTATAGTGCCAAGAACACTATAGAGTCAGGAGATCTAGAATCAATCAGCTCTGTCCCTTACTAGCTGTGTGCCTTTAGGCAATTTACTTAACCTTTCTAGTATTTGGTTTCCCTATTTGAGAATAGAAGAGCGTGTACTAGATTGTCTTCAAGGTTTCTTCCCTCTTGCCCTTTCTAGCAAAGATAGTTACTAGAGTATAGTGGCAATGGCAGTGAAAGAAATTTCATTCAAAGGAGGACTTTTAAATTAGGACAGACTCATGTTTGTATGAGGTCTTTCTTAATGGTGGGTTTATGGACTAATAGAGGGAATGCACCCTTTCTCCAAGTTACTTCCAGCCCTATCAGTTTGAAGATAATCATTTATTACAGTGAAACACTATATTTTTCTTTACCTCTTTTCAGAGTAAATAGTCTACTGCCATCTTGTGTACAGGAAGAAATCACTGATATTTAAGAGTACTAGAGAAATACATTTTTTTTCTAAGTCAATTTTCCTTTATGGTTTCTGGGCAACAATATTCACAAATAATCAAAATTTTATGACCTGAGGATAGGAAGTCCTTTAAAGATAGAACAATCAGCAAAAGCACAGTTAGGAAACAGTTTGGTAATTATCACAAGGCAGAGCCCTCAGGAATTCATCCTGTCATGTAACATTCATGTACCGTTTATTAATGTAAGTAAGGTTCAGTCACTGTCCTCATGAAGTTCATCTATTAAGGGAGATGGACAGATCCAGGGATGACAGTATACTGTGGTAAGTGCCATAAGAGATTTGCACAGTGAATGTCCTGGGGTAGTATCAGGAAAGAAGAATCAAACCTCTCTCCTCCCTCCCCAGGGATCTGACCACCCCATTCTTCCTTTCCTAGCCCCAAAAAAGCTGCCTGACCCATCTGTATTTTCATTAATTCAGTAATATTTGTTCACATAGAGTGTCTACTATGTGAACAAAACAGACACGTTTCTGCCATTACGAAGCTTATACTCTATTTTTTTAATCTCTTTTTTTTAAGATTTTGAGCTCTGGATTTCTGTGTGTTCTGAAAATATTACCTGTGCAACAGAGAGGTCTGATGATATTTTCAACTCTGGCTAGTGAATAGAGAGACCAATTCACTAGGACTGGGTAGAACCCAAGAACCTGCATCTTTGCAGGTGATTCTTATGTGCCAGAGTTGAGAACCACCACCTTAAGAAACATATGCAATGATCAGGAAAAAATGCCTTTTATTGTTGTGTTTTTTTTTAAAGAGTATAAAGTAAGAACTGGATTTTTTTTTTAAACAAATTTAGTATTCCCAGAACTTGAGGAAAACCCTATTACCACCATGCCAAAATGAATAACTGCTAAAACAGTTTACTCAAAGCATTTCTAATCTTTACAAGGTACAGAGGCAACAAGCACTTATTATGTAAATGCCATTTATAAGTGATTTAAAATTTTGCATCGGAAATGAGCACAAAATGTAAATGGTTTGTAGAATTCAGAGCAGCTGGCAGCTGTAACCAACACCGCTTTCAAACATCACAAGAACGGTGCAAATACCACAACTGTCCAGTGAGCAAATGAGCTCACAAACCTCCCAGCTTGCTACCTTTTTTTTTTTTTAACTCCCAAGAGAGGTCTTTCACTCTCAAAGAAGCCATGCCCCAGATAACACTTCTTTTTTGGGTTTACAGTGCTGTTTTCAAAGCAGGAATGGACATTAGAAAAACCTGGGAATCATTAATCGCGAGCCATAGCAGCCTCACCCCAGGCAAAATCTATGGGAGATGAGGGCGGACCTCAAGCTCCAGGTGATTCTGATGCACAGCAAGATTGGAAACCACTGGGCTAAACCTTTATGAGAAAGAGACCTATGAGTTAAATGTTACAAATGTGAAGGGTCAGTTTAACAGGAAAAAATAGAAAAACATTTCATCAAAGATGTTCAAATAAATATAAGAAATGATATTTCTTACCCATCTGATTGTGTTCTTAGCTCAAGGACTTTGAACCTTTGTCTTCCAATTGCTTTCACTTTCACTATCTCAATTCCAAAATCCTGTTCTTCGCGATAAGCATATATCTCTGCTGTTGTTCCAAACTGTGCTTCCCTTTCCTGTATATTACTTTCAAAGTAAAATTTAAAAGTTAACAGTTTTTAAAATTTCACTTTTAAATATGCAAAGCTAGCATAAGCAATACAAATGGAAAACAATTTACAGCAATTAGCCCTGAGTGCAAAGCTATTATAATTTTACTTGTTTTTAAATCAGATGGGGAATTAGATATACAGGGAGTCTTTAGGAAGTGCAATTAGAATAGTTTAGGAAAATAATAGATTTCTAGTCACTGAAAATGATCTGAGACTGATAGGTGTTCAAACTCTCATTTTCCAAGCCAAACCTTTCACTTACTAGACCACCATTTCTTGTTCTTCTAACTGCATTGTACTGGGGTGGGAACTTCCTGCATTCATTTCCTGCCCCTACTGCTGATTACCTCCCTTTGCCATGGGATATTTGACGTTTAGCTTTAATTTACCATGTCTGTAATGGTAGAATTTGTGAATTCTGAGAGAGGAAGTACAAGCCACTCTTTTGGAAAAGTATTCCTTTACATTAAAATGTAAAACCTCTCTTTCTCTTTAAGTAAAGACAGTTCTTGAAAATAAGATTCTAGAAATGTTTTACATTTAAATGTTAATGATTAAAAATTTTGAAAATATCAGAAAGAACATTGGTGAAGGTAAAGGTCTGATTTAGATGGTAATGAAAATAACAAAACATTCCAACTTGCACTTTCAAACTTTTAATCAACAAAATTCTTTACTGCACATTACTACGCAACCTCCTGTACATGCAGAATAATATTCTGTTCCGGCTTCACTACTGACCTCTGATGTGACTACATATGAGAAGACTATGCTAAGCAAATTTACTCTAATATTTTACCTGTATGCAAGAACTGCAAAGGTTCTATCTTTCTGGATTAAATTCCGCACCATACTGACTTCTTGAGGGCGAGAAAGCTGAAGAGGTAATGTCTGCCCAGGAATCAAGATCATCATCACCTGTGGCAAAACTGGAATCACCTGACAGCTGTCATCATCATGCAAAGTCCTGCCATGAAATTCTTCCATATCTGCGCCCAGATACTATTTAAGAACAAACACATATGTATAGTGCCATTATATATATGTAATAAAAATATAAAATCAATAAACTAAGCAGCAAATCAGAGTAAAAGAAATAATCAGAGGGTACAACAAAGGATACAAGTATTTATTTAAATAATAAACATAGCAAATGTTCTAAGAAATGATCATGATGATGAATATGCAACTATGTGATGATATTGTGAATTACGGATTATATATGTAGAATGGAATGATCATATGTTAAGAATGTTTTTGTTTGTTGTTATATATTTTTTAATTAATAAATAAAAATAAGTAAATAATAAGCATAAACATCCCATGTGAAAGTCTAATTTTACATCTGAGAAGTAGAATTACCAGGCTTTTGTGAAGAACCTCCCCCCAACACACAAATTCAAAACATTTTATTTTGACTAAGATAATCATCTCTATGTTCAAAGTATCACAAATGATAGGTATAAAATATTAACGTGTTAAATAACACCACAGTACCTAGGAGTAACAGAGAATAAGAAATATTTTCTTGAGATCAATTATTAGCAGCCATAAGGAGAACAACAATTTCTCAAATAATTATACCAGGACATAATATTAAGCTTATTAAGCTACTTAAACATACTTAACTAGAATTTGTATTTATTGGCAAATAGCCTATGTCCTCATCCATGATTTCTGGTATGAGGTAGTATCTAGTAATGCTAAAGTTTCTAAAAGCAACTGGCTGATTTTAGCTATATTAAATGTCTATCCATTACATTAGATATGTTACTAAATTACATACTGTATGTGATGTTGGCAGACTGGTGTCAAAATTTATGATATTTGGTTTTCGGGCTTCTTTGTTATCTTCGTCTTCAACTTCCATTTTAATTTCATCGTCTTCCTCACTCTCTGCTGTGAAAGTACAATATTGTAAGAACAAAACAAAATGCCTGAAAATGTCAACATGCATATTCCTTTTTAAACACACAGTTCATTCCTGAGGATTCCAGGTCCTTGAGAGGAGGGGTTCATCTAAACACCACACACATTTGGTAATCTCTAAAGCACTGTGAAGTGACAGCCAGAGGGCTGGATTGAATGCTGGGCTCTGCCACTATTTTTTTTTAATCAATTTTAATTTGAGAATAGTTTCAGATTAACAGAATAGTTGCAAAGACAGTATAGAGAGTTCTCATAAACCCCACATCCATTTTATTCTATACTTAACATCTTATATTACTATGGTACATTTGTCACAACTGAGAACCAGCATTGGGACATTACTATTCACTAATCACAATTATCTTATTTGGATTTCCTTAGTTTTTCACCTAATGTCTTTTTCTGATCCAGGATCCCATCCAGAATACTACATTACATTTAGTTGTCATGTTCCTTAGCCTTCTCTGGGTGCAGCAGTTTCTCAGACCTTCCTTGATTTTGATGACGTTGACATGTATTTTATACCATGTCCCTCAATAGAGGTTTGTTTGATGTTTCTGTCACGATTAGACCAGTGTTAAGTGTTTTGGGGAAGAAAACGACTGAAGTTCCATCTCATCATATCAAGGGTGCATCCTGTCAACATGACTTAGAACAGTTAATATTAACCTGATCACCTGGAGGAGGTAGTATTTTCCAGGTTTCTCCACTGAAAATTACTTTCCTCCCTTTCCATTTTGTACTCTGGGAACAAATCACTAAGTGCAGCCCACACACTTCAGGGGTGAGGAATTATGGTCTCTTCTCTTTCAAAGGGAGTAGCTATATATATTATATGAGATTCTTTTATATTGGACAACTGATCTTTTCTTCCCTGCTAGTAACTACTTTTGACACCTAGGACAACTCACTCCACTTGATTAAACCTCAGTTTCCTCATCTGAAAATCGACAGGCTTGAACAAGACAATTGCTAAGGTTCTTTCAAATTCTTTAAAGGGTTCAGAAGGAAAAAGAGAAGGCAGAGAGGGAAGGAGAAAGAAAGATCAGTCAATTAAAACTGAAAAAAAAAGACGATATATATATATAATCTTGTAGTAAGAACTTTATAGCATTTTTCCAGTGATACCACTTCCCTGCCTGTCACTACCTTATGTACAAATGAAATGTTTGTCATCATTTTCATACAAATTTTTCTTTATAATGTTAAACTTTAAAGTAAAGTAGGCATGAAATTTAAAAAAAATATATTTTTAACAAAATGCCTTGGAAGTTTTCACCATGCACATATTCTAAATTATGAAAACTAAATTAATTCCCTTTAAAAGTCTGATGAATCAAAACTCTTTGTTTATGCTATCAATCAACGTTAGAAAGAGGTATGCAACTGGTGCTTTTCTATTAAGTGGCAGTACAGTTTTTTCCTGGTGGCTATGAGTAAATTTCCTAGCCTAGACGAATGACTCTCAACTGGGGGCAGTTTTGCCCTCTCCAGGGACATTTGGAAATGTCCAGAGACGTTACTGGTTGTCATACTAGGGAGAGGTGCTACTGGCATATAGTGGGTTGAAATAAGGGACGATGCTAAAATATCTTATATGGCACACAAAAGCCCCCACAGCAAAGAATTCGCTGGCCCAAAACGTCAACAGCACCAAGGTTGAGAAATTCAGCTTTGATTTTACTGAATCTCATTCACAACCTCACATTTCATCTATTTGTAACTGCCCCAAATGAATTTCCAAACTGATAAAATGTCACTACAAAGTGGTGTCTCTTTTTGCATATCATCATTCAAATCAAACCACTTCTAGATGGGTCCCTGACAGAAAACACAAATATTATTTAATATGGGAACTGCCTTGGACTTTGCACTAATTATTATGAATTTCTATAGCTAAGGCTTTGTCAGAGGGAACATAATTATTTCAACTTAAACTGAAATGGCCAATGGTCTAACATTTCTCACTAATTTTTCCTAAGAACAAAGAAGTTATGCTTGATCAGTGGCTCCAACCAAAAGATAACAAAAAAAATCCAAGCACATGAGAAAAATATTTTTAATCTAATTTCTTGTATTTACAACCCTGACAGCATGACTTTCACTCCATCCGTGAAGAGACTCATTCTTTTGTTCCTCTGCTGTATCAGAGTCTAAAAGATCACTGATAAGCTTGAAGACTGGAATTCATATTTTTAGAAATTTCATTTTCACTGTAATGACTTCTAATTAAAAAGGACTTCTAGGGCGGGCCAGGTGGCTCAGCAGGTAAGAATGCTCACCTGCCATGCCCGAGGACCCGGGTTCGATTCCCGGTGCCTGCCCATGTTAAAAAAAAAAGGACTTCTAGTCTCTAAATTATTTCTTTATATAAAATAGCCTGAAAAGACTGAAAAATATGGCTAATACCCACTCTCCCCTAACTCAGCAATGTTTATCTATTTTGTTTTGCTTGGCTGGGATAGATTCTTTGAATCTTAAATATTAAGAATTTCCTTGGTACTTTAAAGGATTACTCTTCAAAACTACTCCTACTACAAGGGTTTACGGACAATGCTTCTTTACAAATAAAACTCATAAATGATTTTGAAAATCATTATTACTAATAATAACATATAGTAATAATGGGAAAAAATATGATTTGGAAAATCATTATTACTATATCAAAAACATCTCTGGGCCCTTTCACTTCTGATTTTTCTTGACAACACACACACATACTGTTCAGAGCCACCAGGGTGAAGTCTGATGACTCATCTCATGCAGAAGCACACGTGAATACCAACAGAACATCAGTATCCTTTCTCTTCTATGTACCCTCTTTTCTGAAACACTAGAGTGGGACTGAAGACTTAAAAAACAGCTCAGCTCCTCAGTTGAAGGCTGACACTTACCTGGAAATTATTTCAGCTAGGTTGGCTTGGAATATAATCAGACTCTGATCACGATTTACTTTTTTGCTTTTTTTCTTTTAATGGGCAGGCACTGGGAAACATGGTTTACTTTTATAGAAAAAGTACCTCCTATATGATGAGCATGTGTTCAGTCTCTTCCTCTTCCAATCCATGCTGTTCCTTTTGCTTTCCTAGGCAACTATCTGAAAAAACCTGCAACTGTTTCTTGGAAACCCACAGGAAACACTCAGCAAGATATGCGAGCTCCTATCAACCTAGACAGAACCTATCTAACATCTCTCTTAAAGGGCTTTATCTCCACAACCACAGCCTCAGCATAAGCTCTTGAAGATCTCCAGATCTCCCTCATAGGTATCTTCTTCAATTCCTGTGACCACTGACTCATTCCTCCCTCTGAAGAACCACAATAATAACATTTACTCATTTGGCCCTAAGTTATCTTAGTTGCCTTATCTAGATTATAAATCTCCTCAGGTATCAGACTCTGTGTTATATCTTTTTTCACCTCCTCAACACCTAACACATTGCCTGGTATTCAGTGAAGGGACTCAGTTAATTGCCACAGTTTGGCTGATAGACCTCTTGGAAAGCATCTCTTGAATATAACTTTCAATGAATATTGTTTTTCCTGTTCAGTTATTCCAACACAAGACCAAGGTGTAAATGTCACAAAACATAAAGGAAAGAGAAAATTGAGTTTATCATCATACTGCTAAATATCTCCAAACAAGTATGTTCGACCGTATGCTTTTTAAACGACATCCCTGAGAAAAACAGACCGATATTATCTTGGCAGTGAAGTGGTTAAGAGGTACTGGCTATGCTGTTACGCAAACCCGGGTTGGAGTCCGGCTCTGCAATCAGCTCTACAACCGTGTGACCTTGGGCGAGTCACTTAACTAATCTGCCAATCAATTCTCAGCCTACCAAATCGGATTAAGAGTGATGCGAGAAGGATTAAACGGAGAAATGCACGCAAAGACCTTATTACAGGGCCTGTTATATGGTAAGCTTTTAATACATGTTAGCTGCCATTCTTCTTAAAAAATAGTCCAAAGAAACGAACAGCTGCTAACCTGACCCGGACCCACACGGTCTCCGCTGTTACAGAGCATGTACTTGGCTGGCCAAGCTCAGGGCACACGGAGAATGAAGAGGACGGGACACCTGCCTCCGGAAGCGAACACTCTCCCAAACACTCTCTCCCACAGCCCAGAGCAACCGAACAGGGAAGAGAAGCGCCGTCCCTCGGTCGCAGGCTGGGGGCCCGACTTTGAAGTGCGGCCCCAGGGGGCCCCGGACGGCCTAGGCGCCCCCGAACCGCAGTCCGCGCGGCCCGCCGCCCCTGCCGCGCCTCGAGGCTCCGGGCTTTCGCCCGGCTCCCGCCTCCCAGGGAGGGCCCCAAGCTGTTACCAGGCAAAAGCGGCAGGTGGTTCCCCATGTTGTGCGCAGCGTCCTGCGGGTCCCCCTCGCCGGCCATGTCTGTTTACCCGCTAAGGAGGCTGGGTCAGGGCGGTGCCGGGATCGCTGCTAACGCCAGGGACGCTGGGGGAGGGTCCGCGTCGCGCTGCTGCAGCGCACCGGGGCCACAGCGCCCTCTGGCGGCTCCCCCGGGCGGACAGCGACGTCCGCCAAAGTCTGGAAATGATGCGCAAGAGGGGAGGAGCTTTCGGACCTGACTGCGGCTCAGCCACGAGACGGAATGGTGTGTCAGCTGCAATGTGTAGCTCCCATCTCAGCCCTCACCTTATCCAGCCCCTTGTATGACCTGTCTCATCTAATCATGAAATCTTACATATGGGGAAGCTGAGACTCATTTCCTTTTAATTAGAAAGGGGCGGGAAACAAATAGAGACCTGTTTATACAGCATTACCTCCAATTTTTCAAATAAGAAATATTTTACGTGAAGACTGAAAAAATACATCGGTTATTCTGAGAGCGGTTGGATTATACCTGATCTTCTTTTCAACACTTTTCAGTAGTTTCTACGTATGTTCTAAAATTAACGTATTAGAAACAAATACTTGAAATGATGAGTAAGCAGAACAGAAAAATGCCTATGACTGACTGCAAAGCAAAAGAGTCAGAATATAAAATAGCCTATTCATTATGATTGCAACATAGTAAAATAAATCATTATATAGTAAACAAAAAACAGCAAAGCAAAAGAGTCAGAATATAAAATAGCTTATTCATTATGATTGCAACATAGTAAAATAAGTCATTATATAGTAAACAAAAACGAACAAAAAACCACCCACCAAAATATGCAAAGAATTCTGCTACAGTCGTGAGGTTGTGACTGGTAAGATTTCTGTTTTGGACAGTGGACAAACGTTTTTTTGTGTCTTTTCAACATCACTTTTTCAGCAGAGAAAAAAGGGAAAATCCTTAAATGAAATAAAATGTGTAAACATGGAGTGTGTGGCGGGGATGGGGAGGGTGAATTTATGAGAGAGGCTCATGAATCAATTCTATGCCGTTCTGGCTTCTGTCCCTGAATCACTCTATGGCCTTGGTCAAGTAATTTTTATCTTCAAGTTCTTAGTTTCCCCATTTATAAAATGAAAGTGGACCAAATAGCATCCCAGACCTGTTCCAGTTAACAATGTCTGTAATATTAGTGATAGTATTGCCTTTTACAATTAAGCTAAAACAATATTACATTGACATATAGTACACTATTGTGAGTAGTTAATGACGATCACTCTGTTCAGTTGAAGAATGATTCTATGCCAAGCCAGAAACAAAAGAGAAAATGTTGTATGACCTCATTTAGAAAATATTTATAAGAAAACTGGAGCCTAGACTGTAAGCTCTTACAGCAGTCACATTTAGTCTGGAGTGGTATTTCTGGATTTTGAGGGGCTGTTTTATATAGGTATAACCTGGTATTTAGTGATAACAATGAAGCCGATCAGGTCAGGATTAAGGTAATTCAGAATACAAGGGTAAGGAAGACATTGCCTGTATTTTAGAACTTCACCTACTCTTTGAGACCAAAGGAAGAAAGTTTTGTAATGTTCAGAACCTAAATTTTCTGTGGCACATAACCAAACTCAACCTATCTGGATAGATCATTTTAAATAATCCAAACATGGGGAGTCCAGAATAAGAATGAGGGCCTTAAATCCTATATAGCTTAATGTAACACCTGGATAAATCCCAGAGTATATTAAGCAGATAATAAAAATGTACTGGTAAAGTCCTTGAGGGATGGGAGAAACAATATGGAACTATTGAACTCTACCACTGGGGAAACCCCAGATACTGCGTCATACATTAGGGACACCCAAATCAACAGGCCACGCCCTTGATCTTGAGGCTTGCTCTTGTGAAGCTTATGTAAGTAGTGGTGAAGTTTAGCCTACCTATAGGTATGCCTAAGAGTCACCTCCAGAGGACCTCTTTTGTTGCTCAGATGTGGCCTCTCTCTCTCTCTAAGCCTAACTCTGTAATTGAAATCATTGTCCTCCCCCACTTTGTGGGACATGGCATCCAGGGGTGAAAGTCTCCCTTGCAGGGTGGGAGATGACTCCCAGGGATGAGCTGGGCCCTGGCACCGTGGATCAACAATTCCATCCTGACCAAAAGGGAGAAAAGAAGTATAACAAATAAGGTATCAGTGGCTGAGAGAGTTCAAATAGAGTTGAGAGGCTATACTGGAGTCACTCTTATGCAAGTTTCAGTTAGACATTGCTACTATCATAACTTACCAACCCCCAACCAAAACCATTCCTGCCAATCCTAAAGATATCTAGGGCACTGTATAAGATTCTAAAAAGATTCCATGCACTAGGGTAACTTTCCAGAAACCCACAGCCTCCAGATGGGTCCCGCCTTCTAAAAAGTCCTAAAAGGCAGAGGGGCCAGCCTTTCCAGAACATCAACTAGTTCCATCCCCCTATCTCATATTATTGACTGCCCCTTCCAACATGAAACGGTTAGAATGGCCATAGCCCAAGTACCCCTAAAGAGTGAAAGAAAGATCAAAGATGAATGTGGAGTTTTACAGAGAAGGTAGGGTTTAACAAATGAGTATGATTGCTGAATCAGTATATTGATATTTCTTCTAGTCTCCAGTACCTTAGAGCAGCTAGAAATAAAAACCTAAAATTGGGGAATTATAACCCATACCAAACTCTGAAATCTGTTCTACAACTAATTGTTGCAATGAACTTTGAAATTTACTGCTTTTTTGTATATATGTAATTTGCACAAAAAATAAAAAAAAAAGAACAGGAAGAGTATAATAGGATAGGATTTAACAAATGAATATGATTGCTGAATCAATATATTGACATTTCTTTTGGTCTCCACTATCTTGGAGCAGCTAGAAGAAGAAATGAAAAATTTAAAACCAAATTTTAAAATCTGTTGTATAGCTATCTCTTAAAATGTACTTGGAAGTTTATTGCTTTTTTGTATATACGTTATTTTTCACAATAAAAATGTAAACAAAAAACAAAACAAACAAGCAAAATCAACCAACAAACAAAAAAGAATTATTCTATGCTAGAAATAAACAGGCAGCCTAGGATAAAGGAATGGCTGGGGTGTGGGTGTGAGAGACAGCAAGCAAGCAAGAGATTGCAAGAGGGGAGAGTGAAAGCAAGCATGTATATACTTTTAATGCCATAGCACCATCAGCCTCGCTATGCATAGTAGTATTTCAAGAAACTGTGCTTACCTGCAGAAGTGTCTTCACAAGCAAGCAAAGAAGCTCTGATCTCCAGTGTTCCTCCCCAGAGGTGACATCAAAATTATCAGCAATTTGGGTCAACCAGTAACTCTCTGAATAAGAAAGGACAGCTGTAAGCATGGTGGAATCACCTGGTGTGCTTGAAAACGGTACCAGCTCGCTCTTTCTTCTTTTGTGTATAGCTCCAGGGTCACTGGAGCTACCATCTGTGTATCTTTTATCCCCATTCTCATCCTTTTTCTCCCCTCCATTTACATTCACCAGCTGCTCTCTCCTTCATTTTATTCTTCCAAAGTCTACCCAGTCATCCTTAGCTACAACTTTCAATAGGACAACAACAGATGTTCATTGAAAAAAATGTCTAAACAGGCAGGTGTCCTGGATTTAGCCCTGGTTATTAATACCAAAAAAGGAAAACATGATCATTTATCATTTATTTTTAATTTGGTAACTTTAGCCTGAAACAAGGTTTCATACTGGGTTCTCGCATTTCTTCTTGCTTGCATGAAATGTGTCAATTGATAAAGAGCTCTGCAGACCAGAGGTTGTCTCAAAGTTCAAGAATTAACTTTAGCAGTATGCAATTAAAGCAGGTATTAGATGAGAGAATTCTTGCATGAAAAAGTTCAACTATTCTTTCAATTTTTGGCTTCTACAAAATATTAGCAGCAAGGGATATTGTTATTGGGAAGAGGCATTCCTCCTGCCTTTCTGATTTTTGTATTTTCCTACTGTGTTAAAGAATGCTATTACCCTGGTCTACGCAACCAATTATCTCTTGCCTGGATTACTGCAGTAGTCTCGGTACTGGTTTCTCGGTTTCCACTTTTAGCCCCTACAATCAACAGAGCACTTTGAGTGATCCTGTTAAACACAAATCAGATCGTGTGCCTCCCCTGCTCAGAATCCTTCCTTGGTTCCCATTTCACTGTAAGCTGATTCCTTACAGTGGCCCACAGGTGGCTTTCTGTAACAGCAGATCCTCCAGTCCCGCTCAGACCTCGCTGCTGTCCTGATCTGTCACTGCTCTCCATCAGCTCTGGCCTTCATGTTATTCTACAACCCGCTCCTACCTCAGGGCCTTTGCACTTGCAGTTCTCTGTGACTGGAATGCTCTTCTCCCATACAGATGCATGCCTTGCTCCCCTGTATTCCCCAGGTGTTTGATCAAATGTGCCTTTCCTTTTACAGCATCTTTCCCAGACTTCCCAATATCAAATTGCATTCCCACCCCTGTCCCAGCATTCTCCCTCTTCCTCTCAGCTTTAATTTCCTTCAAAGTGTTTATTAACTTCCAAAGGACTAGGAAGCTTGCTCTGAAATATTGTCTCCCTCTTCCCAAAGAATGTGAGCTCTTGGTGGGTGGAGAGGCAGAGAGCTCTGCCTTATTTGTTCACTCCTGTGTTCCAAGGGCCTAGCACAGAGTCTCACAGTTAATACATGCTCATCTGGTGTTTATTGAATGAATGAATGAATTGAACGGTTGTGACAGACACTGTCTATTACCTACCCAATGGCTAGTCCTCTCTTCTTCCTTCTTAACAGTGCTGATTTTACTGGGGGCAGCACTGTGCCCTGCTCCAGCGTGTCATGTCTGTGCTGAACCCGTCGGGGCCAGCCCACTCCCTGCCCTCATCCTCCTTTGCAGCTGGTGGTGGCCATGTGCCCCTTATCTGGCTGACAAGACATAGAGGAGGTCTGCTTGGCAGTGGCAGGGGACGGTGGGAGGGGGAGGCCGACTTTTGGAAAAGCTTTTCTTTCATAATTAAAGGAAACGGTTTCATTCCTGCCTACTTCATGCTGCGATGGAGATTAAGGTCCAAATTGGTTTGAGAGACAAAACAAGCCGCACCAGTTCAAAAAGCCAAAATGGTTTTTAAAGGAAATCATGGCTTTTTGTTTGGGGGGGTAGGGATATAAGTTTACTTATAGCCATATTCTGGTATCCTTTTTTTTTTTTTAATTAGTAAGCGTCGGGTAGTTTAGTGGTTAGAATGCCCGCCTTTCATGTGGGAGACCCGGGTTCAATTTCCAGACCATGCACCCCCAAAAAAAAAAAAATTAAAAAAAAAAATAATTAGCAAGCGTGCAGGTTTACCACAAAAATCCGGTAGAAGTTACCATATTCTCCCCGCAAGCATACAGTGTTCCCAATTATTGACACTATGCATTAACTGGTACCTTTGCTACAATTGATATGACATTATTAAAATTACATTATTAACCACAGTTGATAGTTTGCATTAGGGTTCACTCTTTGTGTTGTACAGTCCTATGGTTTTTAAAAAATTTAATTCTGGTTACACATAGACAACCTAAAACTTCCCCTTTTCTGTCATAATTTTTTAACTAAGAGATGAAGTCATTAACCTTGCAACTGTATAAATGCTACATAGATTTCAAACCACATGCAAATGACAGATTTACCTTGTTCCAAAAGTGCTTTCCTCTTTCTGTGTGATAATTTCCAAAAGCCCTTTCTTCTTTCTGTGTGGCAATTCCCTCCAGCACTCTGTAAGACAGAGGTCAAAAACTGACAGCCTACGAACTAGGCTTATGACACTTGTTTGGGTCTGGTCTTCGTAGTATTTTGAGTTATTAAAATAACTGCAACATTTAGAAACTGAAGAGTGTACATACAAATATTGATTTCCAGCTTCTCTTTTAAAATGGGATTTTTTTAAAAAATATTTTCATTGATAAAACAACATACAAACATTCTTAACATACAAACATTCCATACATGGTGTACAATCAATGGCTTACAATATCATCACATAGATGTGTGTTCGTCATCATGATCATTTTTTATGAACATTTGCATCACTCCAGAAAAAGAAATAAAAAAGAAAAAACTCATACATACCATACCCCTTGCCCCTCTTTCTTATTGACCACTAGTGTCTCCATCTACCCGATTTATAAAATGGGATTCTTGAGACAGATGTATGCACAGTGACAAAGGTCTCTGAGTACGTGGCAGCTGCCCCTTTTTAATGGGGTAGCTCCCATTGGCCAGAGACCCCAGCCAGCCAGTGTGTTATCTGCCAGGACTGAGTTTCAGTGTCTTATACGTGTATGCATAACTTGAGTGACATCACCTCCTCATTTGCCAAGGTCAGCCTTGGTATGTGTCTTGTGTACCAGCATAATTATTATCAGAGCTTCCTTCCATGCTCCAAAATGTGATAGTTTGGACAGTAAATTGCATGCATAGCAGCCAGGGTGCCTAGAGCCCTGTGCCCAGGCTGTGACAACTGAAACACCCTCCTGCTGGAGGACACACCTTCACTTCCAGCCTCCTTTCACACAAAGGCCAAAATAATTGGTAAGAAACAATAATGAACACCATAAATAAAGTAA
Source organism: Myrmecophaga tridactyla (assembly GCA_004026745.1). Classification (NCBI taxonomy): domain Eukaryota; kingdom Metazoa; phylum Chordata; class Mammalia; order Pilosa; family Myrmecophagidae; genus Myrmecophaga; species Myrmecophaga tridactyla. Next base: position 83,637 of record PVIY010001011.1, read on the forward strand.
ATCTTCTTCAGTGAAAATGAAACAAGACAAACAAAACAAAGCCAACAAAATGTGAAGAGTTAACCTCTTTCAGGCCAAACCAGAAAGAAAATTGATACCAAGGTATTACCTTTTAGAAAAATTATAAGGATGAAAAATATCAAAGGAAATTGAGGCAGAGACATAGATTTTATATAATATGGAAGAAATATGACTAAACTGTGGCTTTTCTGTTATATTAAGTCCCAAAATGATTAAAGAGTTTTGAGATAAAAAGGGTACATGTAGTGATTGCAAAACTAATTGTACATGATAATTCTGATATTTCAGCAGTCAGTTCACAAAATTAAAAGAATCTTTGAAAACATGCCACTAAATATGTGGCAAATGCTAATTTAAACATATTTTAAAAATCAGATTAAGTAAATTTATAAAACTATAAATGCTTAATCTACAAGATTACTTGTAGCTAGATTTATGTATAGCCATGTTCTGTTATTTTTTTATTCAAAAACTAAAGCTGTTTTCCCAGGGTGAGGCGTATCTATTGCATTCCAGATGTGCTGACCCTTGCGATTTCCCCAAATGTGGGAAACTCAACTCATGATTTGTGGTAGTGGGGGACTGCGTTCACACTCACCCCTGGTAGTGGGGGAAACTAAAGCTAAACAATAAATAAAGAAAATATTAATCTGGAATAATTCAAATTTAATAATAGTAATCTTTATACACAAATACGGTTTTTAAACACCAAAGTGCACCAGCTGTTCTGGTGAGTTACAAGGGCATATTTAGGCAAATATTTCTGGGTATTGCAAAGATTCTTTCTGATCACACACTAGTTGGGGGGAAAAGTTGATTGTAATGCTAAAAAAAAAAAAAAAAGAGCAGGTAGAAAAGAGCAACTGCAGTAACAAGAACATGTGAAGGCCACAGGGGAAATTCTCTATCTTCCAGTCATTCACAGTATGTTTCAATTGTCTAGAAAATTGCCCATTTCATCTAAGTTTTATATATATTGTCATAAAGGTGCCCATTGTAGTCCTATAATATGTTTAGGATACAAATCTCTTTTGTATCTTTTATTGTGTTCCTTTTTCATTCTTAATATAGTTAAACTGTGCTTTTTAAAAAATCATATCATTAGAAATATGTCTATTTTACTAACTGCTTTTTTTTTTTGGTATGCTGCTTGGTGGGGGTCACATTAATATTTCTTCTAGGAATCCATCCTATGGGAATAATGTAAGAAGCACACAAAAATTTAAGCACAAACATGTCACACAAGTTTATGTCATACAAGATAGGAGCAATCTAAATGTCCACTATTCTGTGAGTGATCTGGCAGCTTTCTAATAAATTATTTCTCTGCTTACATGTGCCAACGTCAGTTTCTGTTGTTCCTCACTGAGAGTGCTAATTGATCTATATGGAAAGAAATGCACAGAAAATGCAAAGAAAATAATGGAGAATAATAGTCTCAAACAGTGGTTCTCTCCAGATTCTGGCATAAATGCTACACTATATGAACTCCCTACTGTGGGAGCACAGAAATTACTTTACTGGATGGAGGCACATACTTACTAGACGTCGCCTGAGGTCTGTTCCAGCTTGGGTAATAGTAATCTTTATACAAAGTATGGTTTTTAAACACCAAAGTGCACCAGCTGTTCTGGTGAGTTACAAGGGCATATTTAGGCAAATATTTCTGGGTGTTGCAAAGGTTCTTTCTGATCACACACTAGTTGGGGGAAAAAGTTGATTGTAATGCTAAAAAAAAAAAGAAAAAAGAAAAAAGAAACACTGTGAGCTTGGGTCTACTCTCCCCAAAGGAAGGATCTGCATTCTAGGATCTGTTTACAGTCCATCCAGGAAGCCCCGTCATTGCCACCAGTAGGCTTGCGGCCATACCCTTGGATGCTCTGCTATTAGTGAAACACTCATCCCTTCTCTCCTGACCACCTTTGTTGGGTTCTCTCTGGAGTTTGAAATGAGAAAAGCTAAGGAGAGTCATACAGGACTGTTAGGAACAAGAACAGGGCTGGAAATGCCAGGGAAGGAACCTGGAGGTTGACTTCATAGAGGGGCACGGACCAGAAAATGATTGAGAAGGGCTGTTACAGCTTGGAGATTCATTCCTATCCTAACAAAACGTAGAAAATTTTGAGTGGATCAGAGCATAGGTTCAAGTTCATGCTCTCAAGATCGCCATTGTTTTACTATGAATTCCCTACACGTTTGGGATTCTGGCAGCTTGATGGTGCACTTGCCTCTAAATTAGAAGACTTAGCTCTGTTCTGTCTCTCATGAATGAGGGAACAGTTGTGACATACTTACTTTAAGAACCCATTTTTTCATTGAACTGTATAGAAATTTTGAGAGGAAGATGCTATTATCCCCATTTTTAAATGATTTCTCCTTATGAAATGAGAGGTTCAGGTAAACAATTTTCTAGATCTCAGTCATTTTCTATGACTCTGAATTCAAGTGGCCTCAGGTCTCAGCTCACTCTAGCTCCTTATTTAAACTTTGTTCTACCAACCTGGTCCGTGCCCCACTATGAAGTCAACTTCCAGGTTCCTTCCCTGGCATTTCCAGCCCTGTTCTTGTTCCTGACAGTCCTGTATGACTCTCCTTAGCTTTTCTCATTTCAAACTCCAGAGAGAACCCAACAAATGTGGTCAGGAGAGAAGGGAGGAGTGTTTCGCTAATAGCAGAGCATCCAAGGGTGTGGCCGCGAGCCTACTGGTGGCGATGACGGGGCTTCCTGGATGGACTGTAAACAGATCCTAGAATGCAGATCTTTTCTTTGGGGTGAGTAGACCCAAGCTCAGAGTGTTTTATTTTCCTGTGTTACTTAGAGCTACTTGTTAATAAAATTAAAATAATATAGATAACTAAATCTTGGTTTTCATGTAACTAAAATCATGGCATTATTAGAGTTTATTGAAGACTTTAATTTCATAGTCTAGCAAGAAATTTGGCAGCCACCCAATGCTGTGGCAATACTGTAAAATTCTGCTGAGGATGTGCAAGCATAAAGCAAAGGGATTCCTACTGTTTTCTGGAGGGGTACAGTATTACTTGTTAAAGCACCAGCACTGTCTGGGGTTTGTCTTGGTTTGGGATTGTTGCTCTGACATCATTAATTAAATAACATAGTTGAGAGATTAGGTTGGAATTTGCTTTCATTGATCATTATGTTGATTGATTCATGCATTTTTTAGAGATTTTATTGTTACTATGCTTATCCAGTTCTTTCCCAAAATGGGATTTCTTTTATACCAGAAAGCAGGAATGGGTAGATGTACATCTAGGATGGGTAGATGTAAGTCTTTTGATTTGCTGTAATGGGTAAGGGACTAAAAAGTTAGAGAACTGCTGGTTTATAGTGCTTTGCTGTATTTGTGAGGTCCATCCTGGCTGAGGATGCTTGGTTGGCTGCCCTATTCCAATCAAGCAAAGTGACTGTGCTGCTATATATGAATATTGTGCCTGTCCCTGGAAAGGCAGGGAAATTGGGATTAAGCAGGCCCCCACTGCGAGCTCCCTTACCAATAGGCTTGAGCAAGAAAAAACAGAGGGCAAAGCACATATTATTCTGAAACACTCAAGCATAAATCCTGCTGATCATAGAGACTTGGCCAGTGATATAATCTATGAGCACAAAAAAACAAAAATGCTTATAATTTAACTCTTTCCCTGCAAAAGTATTTCCCCCCTCACTCAGCTCAAAGTGTCCCTTCACCCAGAAATCTTTTCTGATCCCTCCAAGTAGCCATGGCATTTACCACTTACTTGTGCAATTTTATTTTTTGATTGTCTTTTTCCCCCCTTTTTAATAGACTTTATTTTGTAGAGCAGTTTTAGGTGTATTAATGAGGGCTCTCCAGAGAGACAGAACAGACACGGGTAAGCCTTGGCAAACACAAAGGACATTTCTTTCTCAGGAGTAGTAGGAAAGAAACAAACAGATAGGGTGAGTACTGGGGTGTTTACTAGGCTGAATAATGGTCCCCCAAAGATGTCCATGCCCTAATCCCTAGGATCTGTGACTATATTGTTTTTTTACATGGCAAAAGGAATTTTGCAGATGTGCTTACAGACTTGGAGAGGCAATAATTATCCTAGATTTTCCAGGTGGGCCTGATGTCCTCACAAGTGTCCTTAGAAGAAGGACGCAGGAGAGTCAGAGTTGGAGAAACAGATGTGACCAGAAGTTGGAATGATGTGGGGCTGTGAGCCAGGGAATGTGGACGGCCTTTAGAAACTGGAAAAGGCAAGGGAATGGATTCTTCCCTAGAGCCTCCAGGAGTGCAGTCCTGCCAGCACCTTGATTTTAGTCCACTGAGAATGATACTGGGCTTCCGATCTCTAGAACTGTAGGAAAATAAATTTAAGCTACTAACTTTGTGGTAACTTGTTACAGCAACAATAGGAAACCAATGCAAGGCAGAAAGTAAAGATGCAGGGGTTTGGAAGTGGAGAAGTGATTTCTGAGGTCAAAGTTTGATTTGGTGGGGGGCAGGGATGGTGTCAAGTCAGCTGCAAAGGAATGCTTTTCAAAGCAACCCAGGACATTGGAGGTGTTTGTTAAAATGCAGATCCTTGGGCCCTCCCATAGAACTACCCCTGAGGAGGGAAGGCCCAGAAATTGAGGTTTAAATTGGACTCCAGGGGATAAAGATTAAAAATTGGCACATTCCTGTCCTTTGCTCTGGTACCTTCCCTAAGTTGAAGGGAGCCACTTTCTACTGGGCTCCGGCATTGTCTTGGAAACTTTGGCAAGGAGCAGAGTTGCTCTGCAAGTGGCTGCAGGAGTTCCTGGATGTGACCCTCAGGACCTCAGGTGAGCCGCTGTGACCTGAGTGATGGCGATCAAGTTATTCTGTCAAAATTGGTACATCAGTGAAAGCTGCAGAGGGCGAGAGTGTTGATTTGCACTGAACTTTGTTGAGGGAAACACAAACCAGATCTAGGACAAAGGGTTTGCTCACTACACCCCATTAGCAGTGATTATGGGAAAGCCTGGGTTTTGGGATCCTAGCAACAGACCTGGGTTCAAGTTACACCTTTGACTCTTACAAATCATGTAAAATTGGGGAAGCTAACAATCTGTCTGGACCACAACTTCTCAACATCATGAAATTAATTCCCATCTCCCAGGGTGTTCAGAGGATAAAATGAGGCACTGAATATAAATTGACCACTCGTGGCATAAATATTGAGTGGCTACCATGTGCCAGTCCACTGTTAGGTATGGAGGATACACAATAGTGAACAAAGCAGACATGGCTCTACTTTCCCTAGAATCTACATTATTGAGGGAAAAGTTGACATTGATTAAACTGACATGAGAGTATATAAACATAAATGATAAATGTTATAACGAGAAAGTCCAGGGAACTGTGAGATTCTCATTAGAGGACCTGACCTGTCTTGGGAGGGAATTTAAGGAATCTCCCCTAAATATATCCCCTATATATTCAGAAGTTATATCTGAAGCGTTAGCAAGAGTTAACTACTGGCAGGGTATGCGTGTGGGGGAGGAGGGATCATTGCAGGAACAGCACATGCAAAGGCTCTGAGGCAGGAGGGACCCAGATGGGGGAGGTCAGGGAGCACAGATGAAAGTGGCTTGAGGGGAAGGTGCAGGGGAAGAGAAGGCCTTGCAGAAGTTAAAAACTTTCACCTTCCCGCAGAGCAATGAGTCCCATGATCAGATTTGCATTTGGAATTGGCATCTGGCTGTAAGGTGGAGAATCTGTGGAATTGGGGCAGGCAGGAACAAGGAGACACCAACTAGGACAGTGCCTGAGACACAAAGGGTGTCTAATAAATCTTAGCTCCCACCTCTAATTCCAGACAAGACTGCTACATTGGTTCATCTTTTAAAGGAGATCAGGATTTCAACTTACCCTATATTTCTGGAGGAAAATATATGAATAAATGAGTTCTCATACCCTCTCCAGACTTCTGACAGATCATGCAAGGTGGTTGAGGTAGTGTCCACGGATGAGGAAAGGGAAATCACAGTGCCTCCCGGCAGTTCAGAGGCATTCAATCAGGTACAGGTGATGAATAAATGGGACTTTATCTAGCGCTGCTGCTTTGGAGCACTTTGGGAATAAGTTTTGATTCTAGAGAAGGTGCAGAACGGTTCTCATCCAAAGACAATTATCTTCTGCAAGAACAAAGTGCAGAAAGCAAAGGCACAGCCAGAAAATGTAATTTACAACAGCCTGCATCAGTAAGACCTGTGGTCTTTCACCATGCTGACAAGGCTTCCTGAAAGACCCACTGAAGCAAGAGGACTGCACAGAAGGTAAAGGAAGAAGGATATTGATGCCATCCGCTGTATTTTTATAAGCTAATGTGACCAGAAAATATTGATTACTGTAAAAGTTCCCTTAAGTCAGAAGACCTGCTATTAATTTTCATGTCTCATTTACCATAATCCTTTATAGCTTCTTACAGTAAATCCTCTTTATTTTTGAATTTGGGTATGAAGATAAAAATGAATAAAGTGAATCTAAATCATCCCCTACTGTACTTGGCACTTCTGGGCTATAGGCTCTTGGGCAAGTTATTTAAACTCTCTAGCCTCTGTCTCCTCGTCTTTCAAGTGGGAATAATGACAGTTCATCTCAAAGGACTGTTGTGAGAGGCAATGTGATAATGTGGTGGGACCTTAAAAGAAGGCTGGCATAGAAACTAAGCTTCAGGCAGTTAGTGATTATTAAGTACTAAGCATTGCACAAGCCGATTCTGGCCCCCTTGCCGGTTATACCACTCCTCTCACTCTTTGGCTTGCCTTTTGTTCTCTTGCCAGTGATGACACTATGATCTCTCAGCCCCAAAGCCACCCTTCTCTATTCTGCTTTGTGAGATTGGGCCCAAAGCACTGCAGACCACGTCCCTGCTCTGACATCTACCAGTAGGGGGCGCTCTCTCTTTTGAAATGTCTTTCGATGAATGTAAGTTCTTACTTTGAATGTAGTCAAAAAAGAAATTCTACCAAAAAAAAAAAAGACAATCCAAAAGAAAAGAGAGCAAGAGACTTGAACATGGACTTCGCAAAAGAGGATATCCAAATGGTCAACATACAGGAGAATGTATTCAACTTCCTTGGTAATTAGGACAATTCAGACTGAACTTATGAGACACCACTAAACTAGTTAATATGAAAAATACTGAGAATACTAAATATTTAGAAGGAGGTGGGACAATGGGAACTCTCCTACACTGAAAGTGTGAGCATAAATTGGTTCTAACCACTTGGGATTACTTCCAAACTGGTTTGGAAGTATTTATATAAGTTGACCATTTCTATACCCTAAGATACAGCAATTGCATTCCTACATATGTCCCCAGTAGAATTGTGAGCATCTAAAGACATGTACGAGAAAGTTCACAGAAGTGTTATCTGCAATCATTCCCATCTGAAAACAACAAAAATATCTTTCAAAGCAGAATGGATAAAGAAATGAAATATATTTATACAGTGTGATACTATATAGTAATAAAAACAGATAATGATAGTTACTTAAAACATGGGTGATTCTGATAAAAATATTGCATAGCAAAAGAAGCTAGATATAAAGTAATAAATAGAGTATGATTCCATTTATATAAAATTAAAAAACAGGCAAAGTTAATGTGGTTTGGAAGCCAGGGTAGTAATTACCTTTAATGCTAAAGGGCACCAAATGAGAGGAAGAAAACGGGATTTCTGTGCTGGTAATTTTGTATCTTGACCTGATTGATGGTTTCATGGATAGATTACTCTGTTCTTTGTATTATAATTCATTAGGCTAGGCATTTACAATCTATGTAGGTGTGCTAGACTTTCATAAAAATATACATTTAAAATGTGAAGAGTCCAATCTTCATCATATACTTATTTGGAAAACTGCCAGCTTCTCCCTTACTATAATACTTTAACTTTCTTCAGGGCAAGTTCTCTTTCTTTGGTTTCTTGGAATACCCTGCAGATTTAAACAAAAACCAAACCAAGCTAAAGTTGCTTTAACCATTTGTTATAGTGTCAGGGAAGGCCCAATAGGCCAACAATTCTTTTACATCAAAGTTTCATTTGGTCTAATTCTCCAGGGCTGAGTACATTGTCTGTTCCCAGCAAATTTCTCAATAAATATCAGGTGAATGAATGAATGCTAGGACATTTTTTAGTAAAATCTCACTATTATTTTCACAGGTGTAATACGTACCTTGCACAGAGAAGACACAGAAAAATATTTATTGAGTGTATAAACTGAATACTGGAATAATGATTATGATTTAAAGGACATGTTACCTTACAGAACAATTTACTTCAAATGTTTTTGAACCGTTCAGTGAACTGTCACCAATATATTACCACCCAACTTTTATTTTCTGCTTAGTTGGTGATTTTTTTCCCGCCAAAATTGTTCTTTTTTTTTTCTGCCAAAGTTTTGAGACACCCAAAGAAACTGTTATTTGGTTTAGTATTTTCTAGACATTGTAGGTTGATATTGTAAAGCTAGCATGGTATAGTAGAAATAGCAGTGGCTATTTCTGCTCAACTACATTCCAGCTGGTTGTCATGGACAAATCCTTTAAATTACTCTAGTAATTTAAAGTTACTCACCCTTAAATGAAGAAGTTGGACTCGTTAAAGGTAGTAAATATGTGCCATTCCAGCTAAGATTCCTTCCTTCTGCCCAAGGCAGACATTGTGACTCAATCACATTACACTTTCCACTGAGGCCAAATGTAGGCTCAAAGTTCTCAGCAGAGCACACCTGAGCTAGATCAATCAACTATAGTTGGCAGCTAGACAAACCTAGCTGTGAACTCTCAACTGGATGGTGCAAAAAGTTCCTTGCAGTCACAAAGTTCAATAGTCCTATGATCTATGAAAAGTAGTAGGCTTTGTGATGACTCCAAGTCACCGCTCAATCTTAAAGTGCATTCAGAACCATCAAAGAAAGATTATATTTTATTACTCACTGTTTCAAAGTTGAGTATTTTATTGCATTATAAATCTTTGCAAATGGAAAATCCGTGTATAGTAATAATTTAACACAGCTCTTCTTACCTGTGCATTTCATTTCTAGGATAGGATTTGAAGTTAATACAGGGATGCATATCAAGCATCCCAGGAGGATGAAGATGTCCCAGAACGGAAATCACCCTGACCCTTAAGAATTTATAGTAAAATGAATTTTCCTAAAACGGAAGCACTTGACAGTTCAGGGGTGAATGTAGAAAACTCAAGAACAAAGATCTGGCTACCTGCCCTAGCAAAGGCCCGAGGTTTGAAATATTGGAATAATATCTGCAAATTAGGTCTACCATCAAATCCAAATTAATTCTCAGGGCTCTGGATAGACATCTTCATCTAATGTTAAATACCTTTTGCAGAATGTCTGGGCAATCACCAACAGCCTGTTAACATGGTCTTACTTGGTGGAGATAGGGCAGTGAGTCCCTGGTACTCACGAATATTATGGGTACAGTATCAGATCATTGGTGAATAATTAGTACTTTCCCTTCCAAACTCCATGAGGAAAGTTTCCTCAGCCTGGAAGTGGAGTAACTTATTAAGTCACCAAAGCATTGTGAATTGCATTACAAATCACTTTTTTTCTCTTATCAGAGGATGTGAACTCTGATCTCAGGAGGCATGCTTTTCAGACTGCCAATTAGAGGAACAGCGATACCTGGGGCCGAGACTGAAAACTCATTTGCACAGTGCTGTGAGAGGCTTCCCGCAAAGGCATTATCCAAATCCCAGTGAGGCAGAAGGGAAAGAGCTATTGCTTGGGAGTCAAACTGGTCTGAAGTCCTGGCTCTGCTACTAGAATACAACCATTAACCTCTCAGGCCTGTTTCCATTTGTATAATGCTGGGGATAAGCTAAGGATTTTTTCAGCAATAACATTCTAAATGGTGTTAATGTTTATTAAAGGAGCAAACCATCCAACCAGTGATAATAACCAAATTATCCAGGCAATGTAGGCCAAAGTGGATTGTGGACATTCTAGAGATTCATGGTTTTGAGATGTGCCAGTCCCTAGTCAGCAACCTCCTGTCCCACCTCCTGTCTCCTTAAATCAAGTTCAACTTCCTGGGTAGGTTAGAAAGCCCTCAAAGTGTGAGTACTAGTTGGCTGGCCCTGGGTCTGGGCTCATGCAATGCAGATTCTAGGATACAGTGATACCCTTTCATTTTTCAATCCTGCTTTCCTTTGGATTCTAGGAACTTCTATTGTAGCTGAAAGAATACTTCTGGTGTGGCTTTGAGTCAGTTCCTTTCTCTTTAAGTCTCAATTCAGTCATCTGTAAAACAAAAGGGGAGGCTAGGGAGAATTCTAAGGTCTCTTTCTACTTTATGATTTTATAATTATCCAAATGCCACTTTTAGTCTCCAAGTTTTTCAAACCAGACGTATCACCTTTCTGACCCAGAGTGCTGCACAATACAGGTTAGTTGCCTTAGGATATGCTTTCACTGACTATTTATACTGGGATTCCCCACAGCAACTGGCTTAGCTTGAGTGACATTTGCTACAAATGAGTCAGTGATTGTGCGTTTAGATCACTTAATGGCTTTTTGGAGGGGAGGGGGTTTGGGTGCTGAAAAATTTATCTAACAATATATAAGTATATAAATTTGTTTTGTGTTTATACCCATATTATGTTCATGCACACATATTTTCCAAAAGATTTGCTTGGAAATACAGGACAAAAAGTCTAAATTTGAAGACCTGAGACAAATGATCCTCTCGTTTGCCCAGTCAGTGGGCTAAGGAAAGTGCCAGATGCCTGAACAATTTCCTATGTTCTTAGGACACATGCATTAGTTTCCTATTGCTGCCATAACAAATTACCACAAACTTAGTGGCTTAAACAACACAAATTTGTTATCTTATAGTTCTGAGGTGAGAAGTCTGGAATGAGTCTTACTGAGCTAACATTAAGGTGTGGCAGGGTTGTGTTCCTGTCTAGAGGCTGTTTCCTCTCTAATTGGACTCTCATTGCAGAGGCATTTTTAAAATTTTAATTTTTTATAGTGAAAAATAAGACATATACAAAAAAAAGCAATAAATTTTAAAGCAGACCTCAACAATTAGTTATAGAGCATATTCAGTTCCACAATTTTAGTTTTTCCTTCTAGCTACTCCAAGACACTGGAGACTAAAAGAAATATCAATATAGTGATTCAGCAGTCATACTCATTTGTTAAATCCTATCTTCTCTGTTAGTACGCCTCCTCCTCCTTTGACCTTTCTTCCAATTTTTAGGGGTATTTGGGCTATGCCCATTCTGATTTTTTCATGTTGGAAGGGGCTGTTGATAATATGGGATGAGGGACGGAACTAGTTGATGTTCTGGAGAGGCTGGGCCCTCTGCATTTCAGGACCTATCTGGCCTAGGAATCCTGGAAGGAGGCATTTTGTTTCATAAAGCCACTGTTCTGCTTGGAAAAACAGTTTGGGATAAGAACAGAAATTTGCTAAAAGGTTTGCAGATGAATGTCAAGATGCTTGCATTTACAAAAAAAAAAACAACAAAAAACAACAAACAGCCAAAACATTTTTAATCCCAAATTAAAAAACTACTCTATTGTCAGATTGAAATGGTATTTAAATAAAGGTTGCACAAAATCAGGTCTTCTATTCTTGCCCATTCTCTTTTAAATTCTTGAATCTATACAGCTATCCATCCTTCCACTCATTCTCTACAATAGAAGGTACTCACTGAATACAGACCATGTATCGCAGCCATGTGGGATACAACGGTGAACAAAACAAAGTCCCAGAGTACTAAAAGTACTAAAAGTAGAAGACAAAAGTTTCTTGAAATGTGTTCTATGTTCCACCTGTATCAGAATCACCAGATTACTGGTTCCCACGCATCTATGGAGGTAGAAAGAGGGAGACCTGGGAGTCTTCATTTTAGTACACTTTCCAGGTGATTTTTTTTTTTTTTAATGGGCAGGCTCCGGGAATCGAACCCACTTCTCCGGCATGGCAGATGAGAATTCTGCCACTGAGCCACCATCGCACCACCCTCTGGTGGCTTTAATACACGCTAAGTTGTGGATCCCACTACAGTAGATAGAAAATATTCACTTGGTAGAGTCTCGCTTCCCTGTTCTCTCCGTGGTTCACACAGATCCAAGCAGAAGGAGAACAGAGCCAGTCAGAACACAGCCCTGCCCTAAACAGGATTAGGACTTTACTATGATCATTAACTCCTTTGTACTTTTTCTTTTGAGAACTTTTTATTTTCTCAAACTTTCAGGGAAATGAACAGTAGCCTTTGACAAATGTTTGGGAACCCCCGAGCTTTCTCTCTGAAGTGAAGGACCTCATACATACTCAAAATCCACCCAGTGTCAAATTCAATCCCAAGCATAAATCAGTTTTCGACTTTCGTGCCATTTTTCCAGTGTTCAAATGGCTTTTGCCCATGACAAAAATCTACTCATCAAGAAACACTTGGTATTTGTCAGATGTCAAAGTAGAGATGTGGCACTATAATTTAAGGTGAACACTTGACATGACATAACTAAGTTTATACCCAAGAAAGCAGAGCCACAGCCCTTTGGTTCTATGCATTAAAACCCACAGGCTTAATAAATTATGAAGTTCCCAATGATGGGGCTTAAATCAGTTTTCCAATTGTCACTTTACAACCCAGGGACATCTGGCAAGCTTCAAAATGTGAATTTCCCAGCTGTCCTTTGAGTTGATTGTTGATTCTGAAAGGTACCGGTTTACTGCTAAAAACCCCAGCCTTAAAAAGAGGGCCTTTCATTACTAATAAAATATCATGGAATAAAAGACATATTCTTCTAGAAGTTTTGCTGTTATATTTGACTGAATATTTTTGAAAAATGTCACTTCTCAAGAGAGTTTTTTTCCTAATTTATATTTATATAAATACTTATTTTTATTTGAGCTTATTTTATTAAGATTTAAATTAAATTAATTCAACAAGTACTTATTATCTACTATGTGCTAGGAACAATGCTAAACATTGTAAAAAATATAGAGGTAATTCCTATTCTCAGGAAGTTTATTACATTCTAAAAGCAAAGCTAGGTAAAAAATTAAGCAAGTAAAACAACAAGAAGTTATAATAGATAATCTGAAGAAAAAAATTAAGGGGGCTGAAATAGAGCAGGATGAAACGACCTACCTAAGTTAATTTGAGTGGAAAATAAAAGCCTTTTCATTTTAATCACATAGATCGGGTCAAATTCTCAGGCCCATGCTTCTGGCATAAGAGTGCAATAAAGTGTACCAAGTACATTTTTAATTGCCCTTCATTTCACAACAAATATTTTACAACAAGCAGCTAGTTCATTTACACATTGAAGTCTAATTCATATTCATGGCATCAGAATGCATATTTTGTTTAATGATTAAAGGTAATGAGAAATCATGACATTGGTATTTTCAAATTTGTGGCTCATTTTTCAGATTTAAGCCAGTTGCGCCTACATGCATGAGCCACGAGGTGGCACAGTTGATATTTACAGGGGATGCCCCGAGGGTGGGGGAATTGAAGCTTTTGAAGAGAATTGCTCACAGGCACGTTCTCCTTCCCTCTCCATTTAATGAAGAAGAAAATGAAAGCAGATGAGAAAATAAAAAGGAATTTAAAAAATGTGTTCAACTGATATTATAAAGATAGAAAAGATCTCCCTAAATGTTGTCTGTGAAAACCAACGTTGATTGGGTTCGAGGTCCCTCTTAGATGTTTTGACTCTACATAATGATGCCCATTATTTGAATTCACCCGTTCCTAAACCATATTTGCCTCTAAGTCAACCTTCTCTCTCACCAAGTGTTCTAGTTTAGTAGCTGCTGGAATGCAATATACCAGAAACACAATGGCTTTTAAAAAGGGGAATTTAATAAGTTGCTAGTTTACAGTTCTAAGACTGAGAAGATGACCCAATTAAAACAAGTCTATAGAAATGTCCAATCTAAGGCATCCATCCAGGGAAAGATACCTTGGTTCAAGAAGGCCGATGAAGTTCAGGGTTTCTCTCTCAAGTGAGAAGGCACATGGTGAACACAGTCAGGGCTTCTCTCTCAGCTGGAAGGGCACATGGCGAACACGGCGTCATCTGCCAGCCTTCTCTCCTGGCTTCTGGTTTCATGAAGCTCCCTGGGAGGCATTTTCCTTCTTCATCGCCAAAGGTCTCTGGCTCATGGACTCTCTGCTTCGTGGTGCTGTAGCATTCTCTGCTCTCTCTGAATCTCTTCCATTCTCCAAAATATTTCCTCTTTTATAGGACTCCAGAAACGTCTCAAGACCCACCCAAATGGGTGGAGACATGTCGTCACCTAATCCAGTTTAGCAACCACTCTTGATTAAATCACATCTCCAGGGAGATGATCTGATCACAGTTTCAAACATACAGTATTAAATAGGGATTATTCTGCCTTTATGAAATGGGATTTAGATTAAAACGTGGCTTTTCTTTCAAACCAGCACACCAAGACAAAAACAGAGGAATATATCTTGAACTTGGTTATTTTTAACAGCATCACAGTTTTTGGCACATACTTTTAACATGTTGGACGGTGGTGACAAACTTGCACATTTTCATCTACTTCACTAAATGACCACCCTCCTCCTTGCCCTGTCCCTCTTGCATCTCTATACAGTTTCCTGTTTAAATGATCATTTTGATTCTTGGGTGAAAGGAAACCAAATCCTGCTCTTCATTCCTTGGCTAGTTCTCTTTGCCAAGATGGGCCTTTACTTGTTTATTTCCACGCCTACAGACAGATAGCAAGAATTCCTTGTTCTTACCTGAAATGTTTTTAAACTTGAACATTTTAAATTTCACATTGTTCTTCTAATAATCCCTTTCACATGGTCCTCTTCTTTGTGTGGGAAACGCCTCCCACCTCCTCCCAAGCCCAGCAACTGGCTTCATATATTTTGTTTAGCCCTAATGATCTGATTTTCTAAAATTCTTACCTTTGCCTTGAACAGATTTTCATTTCTATGGAACTAAAAAAATTTCTCGTAGTTACAGCTCCTCTGGATACCTCTCAGATAAATTTCAAGTTCATTTTTCCCTAGCGTTAAAGCAAATAACCAGAGCCTCACATTTTGCTAACTGATTCTCCTCGCAGTGTGGAACAATAATGAGTGAGATCAGGCCCCATCCACAATCAACTTCTTTGTTTGGGGTGAAAATAGTTCATACTTTTTATTTAGCGTGTTGATATCTTCCTGGCTTGCATACCATCGGGAATCTGGGCAACTCATCCTGAGTTCCACACATGAACTGCGCGACCTTGAAAATGACTTCTCCGGGCCTTGGAGATGTTCTCCTTAAAATGAAGGGCTTGGGAACATGCTCTTTGAGACCCCTTCTAATGCTAATATTTTATGATTCTTTCAATCAGTGGCTACATACTTTATCTAGTCTCTACCAAAATGCTTTTTTGACTCAACTAAGATGTGCAAGGTTGCTCTGGCCTTGGGTGGGGGGTTGAGGAGGGTTTGAGAAAGGTGAAGCGGAGTAGAGAGAAGAGGTTGGGGTGTGTGGTACACAGCCCTCTGCTACTTCGTTCTCCAAATCCTGTTTCCCTGTAAAAGTATCCCAGAGGTAAATCCTATTTAGAACAATGTAGAGAATAAATAAGACAAAGACTAATGATATTGAAAATTATGATAATTTTAACTTAGAAGAAGTTATAGGTCTCCTGGTGACATTTCTCCTTGACAAAGAATAGATAAAAGAGAGCTGCCCTCAGGGGCATAAACGGACTATCAGTCCCTGGATTCCCATACCATTCCTTAGGCTGGTAGTTCTCAAACTTTAGCCTGCATTAGAATAATCTTGAGGGCTAGTTAAAACATTTTTTATTGCCAGGCCTCAGACCCCGGACTTTCTGGTTCAGCAGATTTGAGCCAAGGCTTGAGAAATTACATTTTCAAGAAGTTTCCAGATGATGCTTATGATGGTCCTGGAACCACACTTTGAGAATGACTGTCCTGAGCAAAGCAGGGGGGCCTGACTGTAGAATTTTTACTGCTCAGGGTGCTTGTTACCTGTTTATGGCTTTGTGGCAGACAGAATAACAGACCCCCGAAGAAGTCCACATCCTAATGCCCAGAACACAGGTTTTGGGGAGTTTATGGGTAGTATGTGTTACCTTACATGGGAAATGGGAACTAACAGATGTGATTAAGTTAAGGATTTCAAGATGAGGCAATTAACCTGGACGATCTGGGTGGGCCCAGTCTAGTCACAATGGTCCTTATAAGTGGGAGGCAAGAGGGTCAAAGTGATCAAAAGGAGTAGTGACAATGGAACAGAGGTTGGAGGTGGTCATGAGCCAAGGAATGCAGGTGGACTCTCAAGGCTGGAAAAGACATAGAAACAGATTCTTCCCTAGAGCCCCTTGAAAGAAAGCAGCTCCCGAAATTTTGATTTTAGCCCAGTGAGAACTGTCTGACATACAGAACTGCAAGATAACAGATTTGTACTTGTATTTGTATTGTTTCAAGCCACTATAATTAAAAAAATAATTTGTTATAGCAGCAAAAGGAAACTAATATAAGTTCCAGCCATCCATCTGTGCCCTCTCCCCTAATTCATTTAAAGGCTATTATTGATGTGCCTTTTAATTAGACTTCATCTGAGTAACCCAAAACACACAGGGCCTTGGTTCCCAAACGTCTTCGGTGATCTTGCACAGTTGAGATGACTTCCTGTTGTCTCCACATATGAACATCTTAGGATATGCAATTTCCCCACTGAAATGCTAGAAAATTTCTCTGTTATCTTCTGGCATCAAGTATTGCAGAAGAGGGATGTTGGGGATTGAATCATGTCCCCCCAAAAGGTATGTCCAGGTCCCAATCCCTGGTCCCATGGATGTTGAACACTTTTGTAAACAGGCCCTTTGAAGTTGCTATTATTTTAAGTTTGTGCCAAACTGAATGAGGGTGGACCTTTGTTTGGGTTTGCTAAAGCTGCTGGAATGCAACATGCTGGAGATGGGTTTGCTTTTATAGTGGAAATTTATTAGTTTACAAATTTACAGTTCTAAGGTCATAAAAATATCCAAATTAAGGCATCAAGAGGAAGATACCTTCTCTGAGGAAAGGCTGCTGGTATCCAGGGTTCCTCTGTCACATGGGAAGGAACAGGTCCTTCTCTCTTTAGATTCATTGCTTTCAGCTCCTGGTTTCAGTGGCTTTCTTAGCTCCTGTTGGTCCTTGTTTGCTTCTGCAGTGCATTTCTCTCTAACTCTCTCTCTCTTTGTACTTCTGTCTTTTATCCTCTCATAAAGAACTCCAGTAAAGGATTAAGACCCACCTTGAACTGGGTGGGTTACATCCCAATTGAACCAAAAGTTCCCACCCATAATAGGTCTGCACCCACAGGGATAGGTGGCCTTTTCTGGGGTACATAACAGCTCTAAACTACCACAGCTTTATGCCACTATGGCTGAAGTCCTTATAAACTGTGACGGTTCGGCTCTGGTGTCAATTTGGCCAGTTGATGGTGCCCAGTTGTCTGGTCAGGCAATCACTGGCCTGACCATTACTAAGGATATTTTGTGGCAGATTGATAAACCAGAAGGCTGGTCTATTAAATTGTCAGTCAGTTGATTGCAGCTGTGGCTGATTAAATCTAAGATCAACTAAGGGAGTGTTTCCTGCAAATGAGGTAATCCAATCAGCTGGGTTTTATCCAATCAGTTGAAGATTTTTAAAGGAGAAGAGAGAATTTTCACTGCTTCTTCAGTCAGGGAGCCTCTCCTGTGGAGTTTGTTGAGATACTTCATTGGAGTTGCCAGCTTCACAGCCTGCCCAATGGATTTTGGACTCCTACATTTCCAGGTTTGCATGAGACACTTTTATAGATATCATATTTATAGATCTCTTCTGTTGGTTCTGCTTCTCTAGAGAACCCTATTACATTAGCAAAGGATATTGGTCATGGAAAAAAGAAGCCACGGGATGTAGCCAGAGACTGGAAGTCAATGGAAACTGGAAGAGAAATTAGAAGATGCCACCCTGTGGACTGCCATGTAACAGAAAAAACAAGGAGCCCCAAAGACTGTTAGCCAGCCAAAAGATATTGACCCCGGGAGGAAGCAAGCCTTCTAGACTCTGAAACCATGAACCAATAAATTCCTGTTGTTCAGCCAACCCATTGTATGGTATTTGTTTTAGCAGCCAGGAAACTAAAACAGGGTTTTATAGATACCCTGTGTCAGCTTCTGTGCACTGGTTTTGTCTGGAATGGGGTAAAGCCATATCCTCTGCACATTCAACCCCCAGCCCCATCTTCTGTCCCTGTTCAGGAGCATTTATTTCTTCAGTCATAACTTTCTCTTCCTCTAAATGTTCTGCTTTCCTCTTCATGAGTTTCCAAGGTGAGATGTTCTCCTCTCTGTCCTCCATAGCCATTATTAATGGCTTCTCATCATTTTGCCCTTTTTGTGCTTTTCTTTGGAGTTCTTGGAAGGCTTCTGAAATAGGTCTACACCTAATGCTAAATCTACCATTGTTCTTCCCTTGCAGACCCTGTTCCCTTTGCATCTGTCCTGTAGTCTTTTCATGTCAGTCCATTTTTTCCATAAGACCCTCATATGCTACAGGAACTGTCTTCTTGCATTCTTTTGAAAGTAATAAGACTTCTGTTTGCAGGAATTGATAATATACAAGTATGTTTGTACTTAAAAGAATGTTCTCTTTGATGCCTGTTTTAAGGACAATGCATAGAAAATTTAAAACAAATTCTTGATTTACCATAGTTCATGAGACATACATATTATTCTCTATAAGAACAGACAGCTTGCGGATTTTCCCCACTCCATTCAGGGCAAGGGACTGGGCAAGTCCTTTTGAAATTTAAGCTGGAGTCTCTTCCAGATAAATCAAAATGACCCTTTTACCTAGGTTTAATATTGAAAAACAATAGGATTAAATATCTGCTGTCAAATATTTGCTCTCACCAAGTGGCAGATATATATCATGAATTAGACTTCATGGCCTGCATTTGTCTTTTCTGCCTGTGCCACCCTTTGCTTAGGGTCTTAGAATTCTGCACTGTCCAATATGGTGGTCATTAGCCACATAAGACTGTTTAAATTTAAATTATTTAAAATGAAATATTCTGCTCCTCAGTAGCATAACTGCATAGAACGGGCCCAATATTTACCTGTGGCTGGTAGTTGCGGCATTGGTTAGTGTAGACATCATTATGGAAAGTTCTATTGGGAAGCACTGATTTAGAAGGTTTTCTACATTGGCAGGTGCAAACCATGCAAGGACAATGGAAAGGACTCTTCCTGTAGGATTCGAATACAAAAGTTTTGGAACTAGAGGAAACATTGGAGTTTATCTAATCCCTTAATGGTTTTCAATTTCATCATGTTGGGGCATGTAGTTGGTCAATAATGTTGTTGAATGGATGGGAGTTATGGTATGCTCACCTATCTGGATTGGGCTAATAATGTCATTTTAAAAATGAAGAAATTGCAGGTTAGAGAATATTAAGTATCAAACTTAATAAGTAAAATTAAGCATTGAACTTAAAACCATGTCTTCTTTATGTAAATATAGAGAAGAAGTTGGGGCACAGAGAGGTTCTGTTAGATTTTCAAGAACACACAGCAGATGATAGCAGAGGCAGGACTAGAACCCAGATCTCTTAAAGAAAGGACCAGCACTTTTCTACTATGTCTCAATATCACGTATAATTTCAGAGAATATTTCTTATTTATCAATGCCAGAATTCCTTATAGATAGTTCCCATCCTTATCTCCTTGTCTGTCACTGAATTTGTGCCTCTAGTAATCTTCTAAAAACTGCCTTTGAACTACTGGCGCTATATGCCAACAACAGCAACATTTATTGTTAGGGCTTACTATATGCCAAGCCCTATTCTAAACATTACATTGATTAATTTGTTAAATCCATCTTCAAGCCCTATGAAATAGATTTTCTTACCTGTTTTGTGGTTGGGGAAACTGAGGCATGTAAGGCTGGGTAATTTATTCACAGTCATCCAGCTAGGAAATTGGGAAACCAGGATGTGAGCCCTTGTGGTCTAACCCAAGAGCCTAAAGTGGGGAGTATCCTAAAAGACTGGACCAAGAGAGATATTTCTAAAGTGTGGTAGGAGGGGAATCTCTGCAAAACATACCAAAGCACCCCACTAGAGAAAAGACATGTCCCAAAGAAAAGGAGCTGGTTTTAAACATCCACCAAGCGCAGAGGGTTTTGATGCCAAATCCTGGCACTATTAGCCACATGAGATGGTGTCCCTTTCACAGACCTGTCACTTCTGGTCCCAGGTCTGGAGGGTTAAACCCAGCTAATGAGTGCTGGCAGGGATCAGAAAGAGCTCCCTCTTCTTGCTATAGGCTTCAGCAAAATGAAACAAAAGCTAAAAGCAATACTGGAGAGTCTCTAAAATCAGATAAGAGGTTGGAGTTTTGATTCTTGTAGTTGAATTGAGATAGCTTTGGGAATGTAAAGTGATGGGAAGATTTTGTAATTATCTGAGAATGACCCCTTAAAGTTATGAGATCTGACCAAGATATTG
Source organism: Myrmecophaga tridactyla (assembly GCA_004026745.1). Lineage (NCBI taxonomy): Eukaryota > Metazoa > Chordata > Mammalia > Pilosa > Myrmecophagidae > Myrmecophaga > Myrmecophaga tridactyla. The sequence continues at coordinate 104,204 of PVIY010001011.1, forward strand.
AACAAGAAACGGGGTAGAGGTGGGGTGTATGTGTGGGAATAGAAGTTGTCAACTGCTTGCATCCTATTGAGCCTGGGTGTGGTAATAAGATGGCTATAAAGGTTAAAAAGGAAAACTTGCCACCATCTGGGTTTTAGGAACTTCTAATTTTAGCCAGCCCTCTACTCAGCTCAATTAGCCAGCTCTCAGACTAGAGACTAGGCTATTTTAAAAGCCAGAGGGGAAAATCTTTAACAATTTATGTTGTCCAACTTCCTCCAGAAATAGTAGTGAAGAAATGGAGAGAGCTCATGAGGGGTTGGTGCACAGGGCCAAACCCCCGAGAGAAGCTTGTTTGGAAGGTGATGCTCAACTCTGCCAATTAACCAAATATACCATGCACAGAAGGCTCTCCTTCCTCAGGTATTTTGAGACCCAGGTCCCTGAAGCAGAAACTTATGGGCCCAGTCACAATTGTGAGTGCATATCCGTCAGTGAGCTGCACACAAGTTAGTTACATCAGGCACTAAAAGAGACAACAGCGGAGTGGGAGGCACTCAGGATCTTATCTGATCTCTCTTCCTTTCTCAAGCTTTCTAGGCTAAGAATGAGAAAGAATTGCATTTTAGGGTGTTTCTAATTAATTCATTTGCATTTTATCCATTTTCCCCCCTTGATATAACACTTTATTTTTATACTTCACAAAGATAACTATGAAACAAATTAGCAATGGAAAGCACATTCTTTTGCATTATCTGAATTTAATTTTACAAGGTCCCAAGTTTTCTTTTTTCTTCTGTCATTTAGTCAAAATGGTAAATGGAAGCTGGGTACTGGCAATGGCTTGGGCCTGTCGAGTGTCTGAAATTGTCCCAAGTCCCATCAGGGAATCATGGGGATACCCAGAGTCTCTCCCCCACCGCTGCATTCCCCACAGAGCCAAGAGAAAGCCTTGAACTAATTCCAGATGGAGGCTGGAAACTGGCACCCTGCAGGCTAAATTCTGTCTGTGGAGGTATTTTTTTTGGGGGGGGGGGCAGCAATTGATTTTATTTAATTTGAACTACTTGCTAAAATTTAAAATTGCTGATTTTCATAGAAAAATTCTCATTTCTGGCTTTCCTTTTTTTTTAAAAAAAAAAAAATCAGAATTGGAAACAATGGATCTAAATTTCCATATAGCAATAGTTGGCTACAGCTGAGTGGAGACTGCTTTCTTGAGAGGGCATGTGGCCTCCAATGATAGCTGCTTTCCATGCTCATTTAAATGATCTCTCTGGCCCCAAGTCAATAAGGCCTGAGAACGTAGATGTAAAGTGCAGCATCTATTTAAGCAATTATCTGGATGTAGATATGCATTTTTAAAACTATAAAATACACTTAGGTTATGAAAAGCACAAATCTAGGTATAATAGATCTGCTGTTCCCTATAGGACAACTTCTAGAATCTTCTGAAGAGTGGAAATTTATAAACATGTTAAAATCAGATGAACTTTGACTGAATGGCCAAACAGTAAGTGTGCAGGAGGGAGCAGAGAGCTATACCAAGAACCAGGGGCCACAGAATTCTATTTCTAGTCCTATTTTAACTCATCTGGGTGCTCTCCCCTCAGGGGTGTTTCTCTAATTTCCTGGGCTGCAGTTTTATTATGATGTGAGGGATTGGTGTGGCCACTGTTCCCAAAGAAGATTTTTTAGAACACTGCTCTATTGAAAGAGTCTCTGAGAAAACAGGATTCCATTTCCACATAGCTTGGGAATGCTGCATTTTAAATCTGGCCTTGGAAGACAACATAGCTGGGAGAAGACCTATAGGAATAAAACGTAGTTACCTTTGTTTAATCTAGTGTATTTGGCAAACTAATGCGACCAAAGAGCAGGGTTTTTTGTTACTGTTTTTAAATGATAGCATGAATTAACATTGCACAGAACTCATTTCTTGCAGAGCACACATTGGTAAATGCACAGCTACACTGACATCTATCTACTCTAAGTGTCCAATGGTCCTAGGCAAAGTATTTAAATACAGGTTTAGAATGAGAGGGATTTGCATTTTAGAAGGTTTCAAAGGAATTCATTTGCATTTTATCCACTATTTCGCCCTGGAGACAATGCTTTATTTTTCTCCTTCGATAAGATAACTATGAAACAAATTAGGAATGAAAAGTACATTCTCGTTGCATTATCTGAATTTGATTTTCCAAGGTCTTTCTCTTGATATAGTGGGTGCTTATCTGCCCAAAGTAACCATTATGCTGCTAAAATATTGAAGATTGGCAAAAGCGGAGTTGTTGTGGAAACATGAAGGAAATATAATTACTGTACAATGGCGCAAACTAATTGGCATATTGTTGAGACACATCTTGATGGGAGAAAGAAACAATTTTTGGAAAATATTTTCTGTCAAGATTTTCATCCTCTTTGTTTTTCTTATATGCATGAGCCAATCAGAATGCTTTATTACACAATTTTTAAATAAATCAGGATTTAAAAAAATCTGCTTCCTATAAACCAAGCAAACAATCTTTTATGGTACTTCAAGGGTTTGGGAGCCCCTGAAAAATATAGGTCCTTCTGGGGCACTAAAGTCCTTGAGAATTATCAAGGAATGCCATCTTCTTCCTGGTGATGTGATAACCTGCATCCAAGCATGGAGGATTTCCCCTGTGAGCTGATTGTACCAGGTATTAAGAAAATCACTCATTGTTAGAGGGAATTTAGATTCATATGTTTAATACACTCTGATTGGAACATTCAAGTTCTTCATATGAAGCTCCATCTTTTGCTTTTCTACAAGGTAGAGTTGACTGTAGATGTTCTTTGCAGTGGTGAACCTCAACTACTTTTGTTGTCTTTTCTAAGCACTTGATGGAGGATGAGTGACTTAGTGTATTAGTTCACTGCAGATCAGAGGATTACTTTTTGCCTAGAAAGAGATTTGGATCCAGGATGTAAAAAAACAGAAATCAGGAATTCAAAACATTAGGAAAACATTTGATGGGAATGCATGGATAGTCTTCTACTAAGGCTTAAGGAAGTAAATTATACCAATACTCAATGGAAACCTGGACCAGGAAACTTTAGGTAACCATATGCTCATTGCAAGCCAATAGGGTTTGATATTTTATTTATAAGAGTAAAATATTTAACACATGGCAGGTTTCTGTCCCATCGCCTTCTACACCAGTCAGTGCAAATATGCAATACAGGTTTTAATTCTAAGTGCTACGTTTTCACAAAGGCAGTGGTCAATCAGAGGGTATGTAGAAGAAGGTGATTGGGTTTAGGGGTGCACAGGGATTGGAGAGTCTAGAAATCCTAATAATTTGGGGTGCATATTAGACAGAGGTTGGGTCTTAATCACTTTTGTAAACCCCAGTAGCTAGTTGATTGGAAAAAATGTGAATGTTCTGATACAAAAAGGAAAGGCTTAGAGGGGGAATGATGGCTGCAGTCTGGAAAAAAAAAAGCTGACTTTTCCTCTCTAGGGGAAAGAAGCGGGGTTGGTAGTTGCAGATAATTACTATGTGATGTCAAAAATTATTAAACTTTTAAGCATAATGCCCAATGTTGGAAGTCTAGACTAAAATTTTCCACTCTTAGTCTCTTTACCCTATTGTCTGCCAAGGACCTGTGACATTTCTCAAGGTGAAAGGACCTGAAATGGACTTTCACGAATTGATATAGATTTACATAATGGCTTTTGTGATGTTTTCCTCCTTCTTCTTGCTTTGACTAAACACTTTAGAATACCTGTTATTTTCTACATATTCTCTTTTCTGACAGCTTCCTCTGGCTGCAGCAGCATCCTCCCAATCTACATATTTAAATCTCACCATCCTTCAGGTCCAGTTCTATTTCCATCTACTCCCTGAAAAAAATCTCAATTTTCTCATCTGTAAGTAACTGCTCTCCCTTATCTTAAATGGCTGACAATTGATTGTTCCTCTCTTATGGCAATTTTCATAATCTAGCTTGAAATATATCTATCTGTGTAGAGTAAAATCACAAAAAAGTTATTTCATCTTTAAAAAACATGCGCTTAAAATATAAAAGAGACACAATTTTTCTAATTTAAAACTTGATAGAGTAGACTTGTCATCCCATTCAATGAGTATAGAATGAGTCCAAAATGGGAAATATGAATTCTCTGTATACCCTTGGGTGATCTCAGCCCACATGGACTTGCTTTGAGGGCCATATTGTAATATAAATATGTATCTTTAAACACAAATTACCCATAGTTTTCTGAGATGTTCATACAATGAACCTTGACCACAGAGGTGGGCACATCACTTAGGCTGGGCCAAACATTGTTCCTATGCAGAGATTATATCACGGGATCACCAAATTTGATTCCATTTTCTAATTCCTGGGCATGAAAGAAGATTGCAAGCAAGTCAATTACTTCATGTAGTGCTCAACCAAAGAACAAATGATTGATTCCACCTATGGCAAAATCTGGTTTTCGGGGCTCGTTGAGAAAGATATCTTGATCTTTTACACGGCCCATGCTTTTCTTTGGGACCACAAGAAGAATGCTAAATATGGGCAAATATTTTACTTCTTCCATTGCTTTAGAATCTTGTTTCTCTGTTCTAGGTGACTCATGATACATACCTTATCTTCCCAACTCAAATATAAGCATTCAGGAACCAGGTCTTTGTCATCTCAGAGTAATATCCAATACACTTTGGGTACTTAATAGATGTCTATTTTATGTCTATTGAGTTGTGAAGATGACATGACTAGGTATGTCTTTTGAAGTTTTTTTTTTTTTAATTCTAGGTGTAACAATGCCTCGGAAATGCCTCATCCATATTTTCTCACTCAAAATCTCCCTGAATGTTTGCAACGTGGTTAGTCTAGGGCAAGAATCTCTGTTTATGCCAACAGAACAGAGTGAAGCCAACCTTCTAACCCTATTCCTACCCTGTGTGGGGGGGGTGCAACTAGTTGTCTTTATTTCCTGAGAATATTGTTCAAGTGAAAGGAATTAAGACCTATTTTCTTGATGGACAAACCAGTAACACAATGTAAGTACCAAAATACCTAAAGAAGTTTGTAGTCTTATCAAGACGTCTCTACTCTCTGCATTCCAGAGGTGCTCTTTTCTCTGCTATAAGATATATGATGCATCATGTACAAATGATTCATGTTAACTATTGATAACATGGCACAGCCGATGGCTCTTTCCTTATTTACCAACCTTCAGATCAGCCATTTGTCATTCAGATGCACAAAGTAGGCTGTATAGCAAATGAGTTGAAATCGCCCAAGCCATATTTCAGTTAAGAATAAGAGACTGTCAACTCATTGAAAATTCATGAAAATAAATCCAACTGATATATATATTTTTGATCTGCTCCAGCGGGACATGATAAAAATGTCTCTGGGTAAATTTTATTGCTGATGGAATGCAGAGGATGACAGCACAAGGGGCAGGTTTGGTTTGCAGAGCTACACATAGCCTATAGGTTGTGCCTACAGCCTAATCCTACTTCTTTTTTTTTTCTCTCACATCCATCCAGTTGAATTACAGAGTGTCAGAGATGGAAGGGGCCTTGATTTTCCAAATTGTGAACCCGAAATCCGAGAGTTTAAAAATTCTTGAATCCATTAAAATGTTTTGTGCATTTACATTTTTTTTTTTTTTTGGCTCATAGCTTCTATAAGACTTTCAGAAACTTCATGGCCCACAAAATAATAATTTTTAAAGTTCATATTGTCATTTTACAAATAAGGGAATAGATTCCCTAAGGGATTTAAGTTATTCTGTATGAGGTATAAATACAGAACATATTGAACATATAGAACAAGGGTTCTATTCTCCCAATTCCTAGGCCTGTGACTCTTGTGACCCCCTGTGATCCTACCCCATGGAGTGGACAATGGTTACTATTTTTCAGGATTACTTGTTTTTCTCATCCTCTTTTGATAACTGTTTTCATTTATTAAGCTTCCAAAAGCAGATACCATAAAATGGGTTGGAATTTAGCATTGGGAATTTATTAGCTCCAAGCTTATAGTTTTGAGGCCATGAAAATGTCAAATCAAGGCATCATCAAGATGATGCATCTTCCTGAAGACTGGCTGCCAGTGATCCTGGACTCTTCTGCACATGGCTAGGCACACGGTGGCATCTACTGGTCTTTGCCTTCTCTTCTGGGTTTTGTTGCTTTCAGCTTCTTACTTCCATAGCTTTCTCTCCCTGTCCACATTTCACTCTCTTATAAAGGCCTCCAGTAAGAAGATTAAGACCCACTCTGAATAAGATGGGTCACATCTTAAGCTAAGATCTTACTCACCAAAAGATCCTCCTTATTGTGAGTCCACACTCACAGGAATGGATTCTTTAAGAACATACTTTTCTGGTGTACATTCAGCTTCAAATCACCACAGGAGTAAACTCAAATCCTTGAACACCGAGGTGGGCATATGGCTGAGGCTGAAACAAACATGGTTCCTAAGGCAGAGATGGTGCTATAGGATCACCAAATTTGACTTTCTTTGTCTGGATACAAAGGAAAACTGAATTTTATGGCACCCCTTGGTGAGGCCATTGTTACAAAATTTCCAGGTATGGCTCTACCTGGAACCTTCAACTGCCTTCCCATGTGACCTTAAAGGCCAGGTATTCAAATGGCATTTATAAGAAGGAAACCTAGTTCCTGAGTCATTTGATGGAGGGAAGTCCCTGACAATATGCACTAGTGCTTGTATAATTAGAAATAGTTTGAAACTGTGCACATTTCAGGGTTATTCCCACAATATAGCTTAATCTGTCTTTAGTAATATAATACCCCATTCCCCTGGGCATAACGGTTGGCTCAGGGGTGGGCATTTGGTATAAAGATAGCCAGAGTCCTTCCTTGGTGTAACAGATAGCTTTGCTGCAGTAACAAAGAACCTCAATATCTCAGTGGTTCAAAACAACATACGCTTATTTTTCATCTATGCTACATGTCAGCAGCTTTAAGTTGGCTTCTGTGGCTCCATGTATCCTTTCATTCTGGGCCTAGGCCAAAGGAATAGCCGCCTTATGTTACTTGGTTGTGTGACAGAGGAGAAAAGCAAAAGGATTGGTGGAAAACTGTCAGTTACACCTAAAACTTATGTTCATGTCTTATGTTCCATTGGTCAAAACATTCGTATGGCCAAGCCGCAAATCAATGAGGCAGGATATATGCTTCTCCCATAGAAGGCCTGGGGAGTCATGTGGCAATGGATGGGGAGATTTAATCCTTTCACAAGGAAGGGCAGCACATGATCTTGAGTAGTAACATAAAATATTACACCTTGGATATGTGTATAAGCGTTGGGAAAGAGAAACTCCCTTTTGCCTGGGATTAACAATGATGACCACCAATATCCATGTTTCCTACCCCATGGAAGAGGGCCATCAAAAGTGGGAGACGCTAATTAACATGGAAGAGATGACAGGTGGCTGGAGAAAGCAAGCCCTACTGGCTTAGAATCCATGTTGTTTCTCAGACCCTGGCCGGTAGTTCCTTCTTCAGTCCTATGAGCTACTCACTCCAGTATCCCAACCACACGAGTGAACTGAAAACCCTCTCCTTTTCTCTCTTTTTTATTTACATTAGTTTGTGCAACCAAGACAATCTTAAGTAACACAATTTATTATACATGTATCATTATATAATATGTTTTATAATTTCCATTTGCCTTCCTGAATTAGCAAGATTGATAGAATTGAATCAAATTAGATTAAATCCCCTTCATCTTTTTCTAGTTGTGTGATCTTGGGCAACCTCTTTAAACTGAAAGCATCATTTTCCCCATCTGCCAATAATTCATACCTCAAAGGTTTAGACGAACCTGCTCTTTTACCAGCCTTTTCCTTCTCAGAAAATGGCAGCTCCATTTTTTCCAGTTACTCAGGCCAAAAACCTTGGAGTTATCCTTGACTTCTGTCTCACATACACTCCACATTCAATCTATCAGCAACTATTTTGAGAATTTAACTACTTCTTTTTTTCCCCTTTGGAATAATTTTCTTTTTTCTAATTGTGTTAACTTTAATTTCCCATAGCACCTTGGCAATGTCGAAAACAAAATACAAATACAAAGATGTACTCCATTTTAACATTTTATGCCTGTGCATATGTCACACCATATTTGGGGGGACAGCTTTGACAACAAATAAACCTAAGCAATGGACAAAATAGAAGTCAGATAACTGTTTCTGACACGCATCCCCGAATATTTAAGAGATGTCATCCAAGGGTCACCTGAGTTAGGTAAAAACAAACACAAGATACGGATTATATCTTTACATATACTATTCAGTGTTTTGTGCTGCAAAGCTGAAAACGAAACCATTTCATACACAGCTTGTTGATATCTGAGTTGTACTTTTAGACATTGTCTATTCAAAGATTCACAAAATGTTCTCAGCCTCTAAAAATAAACTTTAAGTGATGTAATAATCAAGTGAACTTTAAGAGGATTTACGCTCAACTACACCTGAAAACAAATTCTCATTCAACTTCTTCAAATGTCTTCAATTCAGCTAATGAAAACTGAAATGTCTATATATCTTTTTGGACGCTTGCACTAAGTATATAGTATACACCAAAAAACCTAAAGCTAAGTTAATGGCAACCAAATTAAAAACAATTTTTAAAATTAGAAAAAAATATTTTATATTGTAATTAAGAATTTATATAAACCTATTGTTCTAGTTGGCTAGCTGCTGCAATGTGATATACCAGAAATGAGTGGCTTTTAAAAAGGGGAATTTAATAAGTTGCTAGTGTACAATTCTAAGGCCGAGCAAATGTCCCAATTAAACAAGTCTATAGAAATGTCCAATCTAAGGCATCCAGGGAAAGATACCTTGATTCTAGAAGGCTGATGAGGTTCATGGTTTCTCTCTCAAGTGGAAGGGCACATGGCGAGCACAGTCAGAGTTTCTCTCTCATCTGGAAAGGCACATGGTGAACATGGTGTCATCTGCTAGCTTCTTCTCCTGGCTTCCTGTTTCATGAAGCTCCCCGAGAGGGATCTTCCTTCATCATCTCCAAAGGTCACTGGCTGGCGGACTCTGCTTCTCATGGCCATGTCATTCTCTACTCTCTCAGAAATCTCTCTTTCTCCAAAATGTTTCCTCTTTTAAAGGACTTCAGAAACTAATCAAGACCCAACCAAATGGGTGGAGACATGCCTCCAGCTAATCCAGCTTAACAACCACTCTTGATTAAATCACATCTCCAGGGAGATGATCTAATTACAGTTTCAAACATTCAATGCTGAATAGGGATTAGAAGAAATGGCTGCCTTTACAAATGGAATTAGGATTAAAACATGGCTTTTCTAGGGTACATACATCATTTCAAACCAGCACACCTATCTAGAGGCAATATACTGCTCTCCTTTTTTTGTGTTTTATTTTTTCTTTAAATGAACTGGTGTAAACTATTTTTTCACACTGTTACCACAATGCCATCACCTCTGGCTGGCTCTTGCCTCCTTCCACCTTTCCCTCCTGTGGTTTATTTTCATACAACAGTAGGAATGATCACTGTGAAACACTCTTACATCGTGTCACTTGGAGAAAGTCAAAATCCTAATGCTGACAAGACAGCATACAACCAGGCTACTCCTTTTCTCTTTGACCTCACCCCTACCACCTGCTCCTTCTCTTCCCAGCTCAGCCACTTCATTCTATTCCTGAGAACTATCAGACATGCTCCTACCTCAGGGCCTTTGCACTTCTGACCACTCTGCTTGGAACATTCTCTCCCGAGAGCATTCATTCCGTCTCTCGCTCTGATCTTCACTCAAGAGTGACCTCTTCAGAGAGACCTGCCCCCAATCCTTTATATAAAATTGTAGCCTTTTCATTTCCCAGTCACATGCTCTATTCCCCGACTGTGGCTATTTTCAGAGTTCTTTAACCATTTGACATGCTTTGATATATACATATATAATATATATTTTATATACATACATATATATATATATTTTGTATGCTGTATGGCAGGGTCACATTTCATTATTTTTCCAAGTGAGCATCCCATTATTGCAATACCATTTGTTGAATTTTAGTTTGCTCGTTTGTTTTTTGGGAAGTGCATGGACCAAGAATTGAACCTGGGTCTCCTGCATGGCAGGTGAGATTTCTACCACTGAACTACTCTTGCACCCCCTATAGGTATATATCTAAGCTTTTATATATATGTAAAAGCTTTAGGAGAGCAGGGACTTTGTTTTGTTCACTACTTTATCCCCAACCTCTGGAATACAATAGATGCTTAGTAAATATCCATTGTAAATCTGAATATCTGAATAAATGGATATATATAATGAAATTGGCATAGGAATTAAACAACATAATGTTTATAAAATGTGTAGTTCAAAGCCTGATACATAGTAGGAGATCAAATTGGATTTATCATCTCAAGGTATTTGTACACTGAGCCTGACCTTCGGCTATGATCCTTCAGAAAACAGAAGCCAGTCTGGGAGTACTTGGGAGCAAGTCCCCTTCATAAAGTCCCTGAAGCCACTGTCCACAGCAGCTGTCCAGGTCGTCTGTAAGATCAGCCCTGAGCTTGGGACAGCAAGGATCTGGGAAGAAGACTCCAGGAGTGACAGTCCCTTATCCCAGCCCTGCCCAGCACCAGTCTTCCTTTTCAGGACCCTCCAGCAGCTGGCAGCCACATCAAGGAATGAAAATCTCAGGCAGGGACACTGCTGGAAGAGGATTATTGAGTTCTAACAGAATGGCTGAAAATAGGCTGAAATCCCCCAAATCTAACATTTAGAGATAACAGGCGGCGGCAGCTAGGGAGTATAGGTGCAGAAGATCCAGACTTGTGAGCAAACCCTGCAGTGAGAGTAACTTCTACAGACTCTGAGCCTGCGGCCAATTGCAAGCCGGTGAGTGGGTTGTCATTTTAGATTCCTTGAGCTCAGAAAGACTTATTCTTCCTTCTCCATCCCCTTCATCACTATAATTCCAGTGGTCCTAGTTTTATTATATTCTGAAATTTCATTAGAGAAGCATGCAGAAATAGCAAGGGGGCTAAGCGGTGACTTCATCAGACAGTCTATTATATATTCCCTCACACAGGGCGCTTGGTGCAGATTCTTTGCTGACCACACAGAGCTGCTTTATTCTAGCCGAGGTCCCACGGAAGAACTGTAGGAGCCATTTACTGGCTGGCAGTGGCAACCGAGGAGGCAAAAAAATATACCCACGCCCCCCCCCGATCTGCTTTTCCTTCTTTCACACTCAGTCCTTCCTTCCTCAGCATTCTTCAGTGTATCAGCCCAGGTTCTCCAGAGAAACAGAGACAGCAGGAGGCAGGTCTGCCTCTGCCTGCCTCTCTCAGCACCTAATACTTAGACACCTGTAAGTATGAGTCCACGTAATATTTGCTGGACATGTGGGTTGGCGCTGCGGCAGTAACAGAGATGACTGGGACAGGCTTCCTGTCTGGATGGAATTTATGGAGAATTGCTGAGCGTACGTTTTTTCAAGGAGTAGAGGAGGAGGTGGGAGAGGCAAAATGCTATGTTCCAAGGAGGGGGGAGTCAGTGGCAGCCTTTTTGTTTTTAATTAGAGAAGTTGTAGGTTTATAGAAAAATCATGCAGAAAATATAGAGTTCCCATATAGTCCCTCTCCTATCATGAACACCTTGAATAATTGTTAATTATTGTTAAATTGATGAAAGAGTAGTATTATAATTGTACTTTTAGCTATAGTCGGTGGTTTACATTAGGGTTCACTGTTTGTGCTGTACACGCCTATGTTCTTAGTTTAAAAATTTTATTCTAGTAACATACATGCAACCTAAACGTTCTCCTATTAACCACATTCAGTCATTAATTACATTCACAATGCTGTGTTACTATCACCACCATCCACTATCAAAACTTTACAATCAGCCCCAATAGAAACTCTGTACAATTTAAACATCACCTCCCCATTCTAGTGAAGAGGTTCTTCAAGGATGGATTTGGACCTGAAGAGGAAGGTGGGAAGAGATTTTGAGTGGGAAGGTGTGCTGGTTTGAAAGGATTTATGTACCCCAGAAAAGCCATATTTTAATCCTAATCAATCTTGCGGGAGCAGCTGTTTCTTCTTATCCCTGTTCAGTACTACAGGTTGGAACCTTGATTAGTTTAACTCCACAGAGATGTGACTCAATCAATTGTGGATATTAAACTTGATTAGATGGAGACATGTCCCCACCCATTCTAAGTGGGTCTTGATTAGTTTACTGGAATCCTCTAAAAGAAGAAGTATTTTGGAGAAAGTTTCAGAGCATCGCAAAACCATGAAGCAGAGAGTCCACCAGCCAGTGACTTTGGGAGATGAAGAAGGAAAATGCCTCCTGGGGAGCTTCATGAAACAAGAGGCCTAGAGAGAAAGCCAGCAAGTGGCGCCATATTCACCATGTGCCCTTCTAGCTGAGAGAGAAATGGTACACATCATCAACCTTCTTGAACCAAGGTATCTTTCCCTGGATGCCTTAGATTGAACTTTCTATAGATTTGTTTTAATTGGGATTTTTCTGAGCCTTAGAACTGTAAACTAGCAACTTAATAAATTCCCCTTTTTAAAAGCCATTACATTTCTGGTATATTTCATTCTACCAGCTAGCAAACTAGAACAGGAAGACTAGTGGATATAAAGGCTTGGAGGCAGGTTGCTGCCAGGGAATAGTGAGAAGTTGAATTTCAGTTGGTAACAGCTAACATTTTTGGTGTGCCTACCCTACATCTGGCACAGAGCTAAGCACGTTATACAGACTATCCCTTTTAATGTTTGAGCCTATGATGCATTCTTCTCCTTTGTAGATGGAGATATTGAGGCTTAGAGAAACTGAGGAAACTTACCCAAATTTCCACAGCTAGTTAGTGGTTGATTCAGGAATTAAACCCATAGCTCTAAGGTTTCACTGCCTTCTGAGGAAACTACTAGGAAATAAGTTTAAAACAGAAAAGCAAAGGCCAGATGTTGAAATTTTTTGGATGCTAGGAGTTTCAAGTTTCCCAAGTAATGTTTGGGAGTGGCTATTCTTAAAAGAAGTGAGTGAAGACTTAATAAATGCTCTCCTTTAATATATTTTTCTGACCCCAGTATAAATATGCAAACACACACTGCGAAAACTCCTTCACTTTAGTTGAAGGTTTCTCACCCCTTTCAGGATCCTAGAGATCACGCAAGGCAAAGTCTTTATTTTCATCCTAGCTGTTTCATTTCTTTCTATTTATCTTTCTGGAAATCTTAATTTAATCCAATTCATGTATCCGCCTTTATAGATTTTTGTGGTGGAAGTTTGTTTTCTTTCTGGTGTATAATTTAGTAATGAAAAATATTTCTGGCTCAAAAATCATTTTCATAGCTATTTGGTGTGTTAAAGTTCTCTAGAGAAACAGAACCAACAAGAGAGATCTGTAAATTCATGATTTATAAAGGTGTCTCATGCAATCATGGGATGGAAGAGCCCCAGATCCATAGGTCAGTCTGTGAAGCTGGCAGCTAGAATGAAGGGTCTGGACAAACTCACAGGAGAGGCTCACTGGTGAAGAAGCAGTGAAAGAGTCTCTCTTCTTCCTTAAAAGGCTTCAACTGGTTGGATTATCTTGTTGTGGGAGACACCCCTTCGTTGATCACAGATGCAATCAGCCACGGATGCCATCAACTGACTGATGACTTAATACACCAGACTTCCAGTTTATCAACCAGCCATGAACTATCCTTGCAGCAATGGTCAGGCCAGTGCTTGCCTGACCAGACAACTGAGCATAATCATTTGGCCAAGTTGACACCAGAATCTAACCATCACATTTGGTAAATGCATCCCCGACTTGTGTTTTCAATGTCTTTCCTAAGAGTCCCCAGAAAGTTCATTTTCTTTAAAAAATTTGCTTACTTACTCATTAAATATATTTATCCTGAAGCAAATAATATCATCTCTCCTCAATGCAAAGTTCATTACTTTTCCTTGAGATTATTAGATGAAGGTCAGATTTTTACCTGCCAAAGAGCTTTTAACTTTCTTAATATGGCCATTGTCCTGGTGGTTATACTGGCTGTATTTAAACATATCCCACTAGAGTTTTGATTAGCAACTTGACCTTTGAGGTCTTTGGTGTAGTCTCCCAGGTAGAATGTTAAGTAAAGGGCTATTTTGTCTGTTGGGAATTGGGATCTGCTATCTACAGTTTCACATTTTCTAGAGATTTCTTTGCTTGGGAAGAGAAACGGACAGTAGTCTGCACTTACAGAAATGAAGCAGGCAAATGATTCCATTTACGCTTGAATCAGATTAAGATAGCATGAAGCCTCCTCATGATGAGCATAGAAAACAAGGAGGGAAGGAAGGTGAAAATAAGTAAATACATTCAGAATGATTCTCAAGCTCTAAATACAAGAGAATTAATTTGATTTCTTTAGTCATGCAAATTTCTGGCAGGACCCAAACTTCCCTGGATCAAAGGACATGGGACTGGGAAAAAGCAATCTGATAATCATATATTTGCAGATAAACTATACTAGGACAGTCCAGTAGTCCAGCAGGATAGCCTCATGATTTTAATATCTGTGGTGTTTACTTCTAGACATTGGTGGAATATCCCCACTGACACACCAGCTTTGGTCTGTGAAGACTATGCACACTTTCCTTCTGCATTAATTCAGGAGTTGACTCATACTTTTCACCCCCAAAACAAGAACACTAAATGATGGCGCAGCAATAAGCTAGATCAGGGATTGCAAATGCAGGTACCTACAGGAGTTTTGTATGAAAAGAAGTAGGTGTAAGAAGGTTTTCTCCTATTTTCTGTGACATGTGCAATCCTCTATGTCTTTTTCATTTTTCTACTTTCTCTAGGAACATAGATACAAGCAATAATTCACCTTAATTCCACTGTAAGGAAAAGATTAGAACAAATATAGAAGAACAACTATTTGTACTCACAGGGAACAATAGGACTTGATGGGGCAGAGGCAAACTGTAAAGTTCGTGTGTTGTAGAAAGGGGCAACTATTATTAAGCTTTAATTGATGGTTGCAGATGGCAAAGCAGTGCTGCAAGATCTTCCTTTTTTTCCCAAAAAACATAGAAATCTGGATTTATAGGTAAACAATCCAATTTTTGAAGTTGGCCAATAATTCAAATTTTAAAAACTCACAGAAGTTTGTTGCAAAAACACATATGTGAGCCATTTCTGGCCCATGGATCTCCAACTTGAGAAGTCTGTGGTAAATAAAGAAGTGGGATGCTGAGTGAGGTAAAAGTGGGGAAATAAAAACTACAAGTAACAACCTGGTAACTTTATCATTCTCCGAGCATGGGGAAAGCAGATGCTTTCACATACCAGTCAGTGAGACCCATCAGATCAGGACCAGATCCACTTCAGCACCGTTAAAAGATTATCATAATGACATGTTGGTAATTTGAATTAATTGCATAGTGATCTGCCACAGATGACAGCAAGAGAAGGGAGGAGAAAATGAAAATAAACACTGAGCTGGAACAGATTTGCAAAATGACCAGAGAATGCCTAATCCAGAGGAAGTGTAAGATGTGGAATCCATAATTGCTTTTCACTCACACTTTTACTAAAAACATGGATTTTTTAAGGTAAAAATGTGGGTGAAAATAGTTATGCCTCTTGTTTTTATCTGAATAGATGATTTGAAACTTAGAAGCACCAGTCATAGTCTTCAGAAGTTTTGCTTCTTGTCTAGATACTATTTTATTGGCTTATAATGATTTTCTTTGTGCCTTTAAAATGTTTTGTTCATTTGTAACCTTGGGACAGGTAACAGTCTTTATCCACCTTAATTCCCTTATTTGGGAAAGGGTGGTGAACTTGACTTCTGAAAGTTCTTTCCACTCCACTATTTTGCCAGGTTCTATTACAAAAGATTATTATCCAGGGGTAATTGGTACTGGAAAATGACCACTTCAAGTGAGTGTAATTAATATGGGGACCAAAATTTCATAGCAAATGGTGAAACAAAATGATTGGAACTTTATCTTGAAAAATGAAACAAAAATTACAGGTTTTCCCCAAATTTAACAACATTCAAGTTATAAATGCTACTCTGCACAAGAGCACAGCATGAATCAAGCATCGATTGTTCTGTGGCAGGCATCAGTTTTTTCTGACTAATTTGAATGGTAGAGTGATACAATATCCTTTATTTCACATTTGACTCTCACAGTGTGATAATCAAGAGGGCCACTTCTGCAAAATTGCTTGAAGGCGTCATCAATTTTCCGAAGAGCCGCTCTCCATCGTTGATATTTATATCTTTGTCTTCTGAAGCATTTATCATTCTAGTCGATTTTCTCTTAATTGTTAACCATGTGACTCTACAAGAGATCCTTATGTGTCAATGCATTTGTGTTCATTTAGAGCAGTTCTCTCTCTCTTACATGGGCTTTATGAAATCCTGCATTTTGGGGGCAAAATTTGTAGGATCTGTAATTTCATTTTGCAATTGCTTTGCATTGTTCAAACATATTGACAAATATCCATTTGACGAAGTGCCAGCCAGAAATGATTCCTGAGTATGTGCGTAGGTGTTACTATTATTTTTTCATTATTGCTTTCATATATTTTAATATATGTTAGGGCTGATCTACTATCATACATCTTTTTTTTAAACTTTTTTTGTAGTATGGTATAACTTATAGACAAAGCAAAGAAATAAAAAAGAAATAGTTTTCAAAGCGCTCTTCACCAAGTAGTTACAGGACAGATCCCAGAGTTTGTCATGGGCTACCTTACGATCCTCTCATATTTTTCCTTCTAGCTGCTCCAGAATATAGGAGGCTAGAGGGCTTAAATATTTTTTTATCATCACAATAGACTTTTTTTCCTTTTCTTTTTTTGCAAAAAATAACATATATACAACAAAGCTACAAATTTCAAAGCACAGCGCCACAATTAGTTGTAGAACATATTTCAGAGATTGACATGGGTTACAATTCCTCAATTTTAGGTTTTTACTTCTAGCTGCTCTAAAATACTGGAGACTAAAAGAAATATCAATTTAATGATTCAGCATTCATATTCACTTGTTAAATCCTCTCTTCTCTGTATAACTCCATCATCACCTTTGATCTATCTATCCCTCTCTTTCGGGGTGTTTAGGCTATGAACATTCTAAGTTTTTCATATTGGAAGGATCTGTCACTAATATGGGGTATGGAGATGGAACTATCTGATGTTCTGGAGAGGCTGGGCTAGGTTTCAGGACTTCTCTGGCCCAGGGACCCATCTGGAGGCTGTAGGTTTCTGGAAAGTCACTCTAGTGCATGGAACCCTTGTAGAATCTTATATATTGCCCTAGGGTGTTCTTTAGGATTAGCTGGAATGATCCTGCTTAGGGGTTGTCAGGTTACACTAGGTTGCAAGGTCTAACTGAAGTTGCCTAAGAGCAACCTCCAGAGTAGCCTCTTGACTCTGTTTGAACTTTCTCTAGCACTGGTACTTTATTCATTATACTTCTTTTCCCCCTTTTGGTCAGGATGGAATTGTTGATCCCACGGTGCCAGGTCTGGATTCATCCCTGGGAGTCATCTCCCACTTCGCCAGGAGACTTTTACCCCTGGATGTCACGTCCCATGTAGTGGGGAGGGCAATGATTTCACTTGAATAGTTGGGCTTAGTGAGACTGAGGCCACATCTGAGCAATAACAGAGGTCCTCCAGAAGTAACGCTTAGGCATGCCTATAGGTAGTCTAAGCTTCTTCACTACCTACACGAGCTTCACCAGAGTAAGCCTCAGGATCGAGGGCATGGCCTATTGATTTGGGTGTCCCTAAAGTTTGACACAGTATCAGGGGATCCCCTGATGGTAAGGTGTGTTAGTTAGATTCTGTTGTCAACTTGGCCAGGTTAGTATAACTACTCTTGTTGCTGCGGACATAAACCAACGGTACATGAACCTCATCTGTTGCTAATTACATCTGCAGTGGGCTAGGAGGCGTGCCTGCTGCAATGAGTGACGTTTGACTTAATTGGCTGGTGCTTAAATGAGAAAGCGCAACGTAGCACAGCCTAAGCAGCTCGGCATTCCTCATCTCAGCACTCGCGGCTCAGCCCAGGCCTTTGGAGATGCAGAAAGAAGTCACCCCAGGGAAAGTTGTTGGAAACCAGGGGCCTGGAGAGAAGACCAGCAGAGACCATCCTGTGCCTTCCACGTAAGAAAGAACCTCAGTGGAAAGTTAGCTGCTTTTCTTCTGAAGAACTAACAAAATAAATCCCCTTTTATTAAAAGCCAATCCGTCTCTGGTGTGTTGCATTCTGGCAGCTAGCAAACTAGAACATAAGGTTTAATAGTTCCATATTCTTTCTCCCTCAGGGAACTTTCCCAATACTTTTTGATTATCTGATTAAGATACTCTAAGATTTATCCAGGCATTGCAATAATCTATATAGGATTAAAGGACAGAGGTGTTATTTTTTTCAAGTGATTAGTTATTAGTAAATAATTTTGTGCTTCCAAGACTTTCCCTCTTACTCAAGTAATTCTAAAAACAAACAAACAAATATCTTGCAATTCCTTTAAAAATGAACTTACAGCCATACCTGATTCTTCTCTATTTTAGCGAGTGATAGGAGTAAGTATCTCTTACCACACATAGGAAAATATCATTATAATAAAACTCGATTTTCCATCTCCCTAGTGATAGAAATCTTCAATGAATTGACGCTTACTTTCTAAAGTCTATATTAAGGTGAAAGAGACAAGAAAATAAACTCATGTAATTAGTCTGAAAATCCAATTTTCAGGTCTGAACTAAACTGAGCTTGGTAAATTTCAGACTAAATCTTGATGTGTTCTCCAACAATGAGAATTGGGGCTCAGAATTCTAATGCCTGCTAGAAAAAAAATCTGTAATTGCATATGGTAAGTGGCATGTTATCATAGAAAGACTTTTTAAAGTAAAATATAGATTATTAATCAGAGGACAAAATAAGCTAAAAGATAAGAATTGTAGAAAATCTGCCATCAAATGGTCCAAACAGATGAGACAAAATCCATTCAGTGTCACTGATCAGACCCACTCATCCAAGGTTCATTTTTAAAGCTGAAGTGACTAAAAGTGGTTAACAAAAGGCCAGCACATCAGATCCAGAGGCCTGACTGTGGCTCACTGCTGGGTCAGCTTCTGAATGAAAAGTTAAAATAGAAGCCACTCTGTAGTTGATTAATTTGCCTAAAAGAAGTGGGAGATTGCAACCAAAGGCCAAATCACTGAACAAGAATTGCCAATAATAATATGATATATGAACTTTATCAAATAGGGAGTTGGCCTTCATGCATGACAAGCATTAGCAGCTGAATTACCCCTAGCAGAGTCACACTGGTTTCTCCACCCCAAATTATTGACATTTGGCATGATAATGCTTTGTTATGGGGGGCTGTTAAGTACATTATAGGATGTTTAGCAGCATCTGTGGCCTCTGCCCACTAGATGCCAATTTTGCCCCCTCATTAATGCGACAACCAAAAGTGTCTCCAGACTTTACCAAATGTCCCTTGACCAAAAAAGCACCCCAGTTTTTTTTTTATAGGATCTTTAACAAGGTGTCCCCATTGTATTTTAGTGCAGAATTTCCCAAATGTTGGTCATTTTAGTACTATGTTTATCATTTTTGCTCTATCCATTCATCACTGTGTACCACTTTTTTTTTACTGCAATTATGATTAATTTTGCTATAGTGAAAAAGATACAAATGAGAAGGGACACACAGGCTGAGTTCTGGGGGGGTCCCACAGGGAAGCTTCTGCGTCCTCTTTGTATGGAGTCAGAATTGTCACTCTTCTACCACATTGATATATTGTACCAGCCAGAGAAGCTCACCTGAGCTTTGGTGTCCAAGGTTTTAATTGGGGTTTCATTACATAGACATGGTTGATTTCATCAGTGCCTTCCTCCCTGGAGGTCCGGCTGACGTGATGGGGCTTGAAGTTCCAACCTGGTAACAACCCTGAGGTTGGCCCCACCCTGAGTCAGTGCATTAGATGTGCTGTCCAGGGCCCACCGTGAATAACAAAAGACACTCTTATCACAGGAAACACCAAAGATTTAGAGGATGTCTCCCTGGAATTGGTGACTAAGACCAGTCGAATTGTTTATTATATAAAACAGCCAGGGGCGGCTGCCATGGCTCAGCAGGCAGAGCTCCGACCTGCCGTGCTGGAGGTCTGGAGTTCGATCCCTGGTGCCTCCTGCCCATATGCAAATTAAAAACAAACAAACAACAACAAAAAAAACAGCCAGGGTCAGGCTTGCTCAGTCTGTGACCCTCTCTTGCTCAGTCCTGTGTACCATTTTTAACAATGTTGACAGTTCTTATATCACCTGTGCTATTAATTACTCAACAATATTCTTTAACACTATTTCCTTTTTTTAAATGGAAATAAATTTTATTTAAACGTCCCATAAATGGAAGCTCAGCATTAAATAGAAGGTGGTTAAAATATATATACTGAAAGCAAACACGGCATTAAATTCTAGCTAGTTCATACTGCCTGTACAAACCTCATGATAGCCTGAGGTCTGCTTTCTATTTATAAAACTGGAAGATTAAAAAGTGTTAAAGATAAATGTTAAAGATGTGTTAACCCCAAGCTGAGAGGGCCTCCTTGTGGTTTTCAAATGGCGGATGGTAAGAAAAGGTAAAGGAAAACATTTTCTCACTGTGTTGGTCAGTGTTATTTTAAAGTCATGCACTAACTAAAATCATCTTTACACAACCGATGGTGCGACCCTACTGGGGAATTCTGTACTGCAGCTGGGGAATACTGTTCTAGTTTACCTGTGAATTCTTCCAGTTCGGTGTGGAAAGTTAGACTATAATTGGAATTGTCTTGAGGACAAGGTATAATCAAAACTTTAAATCAAAATCATTTTTTTTTTAATAAGGGAGGTTGTAGGTTGTACTTTCTGCATGTAGAAAAATTATGCAGAAAGTACAGTTACCATATATCTTCCTTTCCCTCCCCACTATTAACATGCACTAGTGTGCTACATTTGCTACAATTGATGAAAGAATATAATAATTGAACTATTAGCTACAGTCCATAGTTTACATTAGGTTTTTAAAAAAATATATGTATTTTTGTCTTATAGTGTTTCAGCCGAAAATTTTTGTTTGCCAATATCTTATCTGTTGAGCAATCATTGCCAGTGTAGACTTAGAGCTGGATAATTCTGTTTTGTGTCTTACAACTGCGATAACTGTACCTCCTCATAAAGTTGCCATGTAAAAATCAAACGAGATAACTGATGTTAGTTGGCACAAAAAGTTTTGAAAAACATTTTTTATTTTTAAATTTATTTATTTATTAATTAAAAAAATTAAAAACAAACAAAAACGTTAACATATCATTCCGTTCTACATATATAATCAGTAATTCTCAATATCATCACATAGTTGCACATTCATCATTTCTTAGAATATTTGCATCAGTTCAGAAAAAGAAATAAAAAGACAACAGAAAAAGAAATAAAATGATAACAGAGAAAAAAAAAAGATTATACATACCATACCCCTTACCCCTTGCTTTCATTTATCACTAGCATTTCAAACTAAATTTATTTTAACATTTGTTCTCCCTATTATTTATTTTTATTCCATATGTTCTACTCGTCTGTTGACAAGGCAGATAAAAGGAGCATCAGACACAAGGTTTTCACAATCACACAGTCAAACTGTGAAAGCTATATCATTATTCAATCATCATCAAGAAACATGGCTACTGGAACACAGCTCTACATTTTCAGGCAGTTCCCTCCAGCCTCTCCATTACATCTTGGCTAACAAGGTGATATCTACTTAATGCATAAGAATAACCTCCAGGATAACCTCTCGACTCTGTTTGGAATCTCTCAGCCATTGACACTTTGTCTCATTCACTCTTCCCCCTTTTGGTTGAGAAGGTTTTCTCAATCCCTTGATGCTGGGTCTCAGCTCATTCTAGAGTTTTTCTCAATCCCTTGATGCTGGGTCTCAGCTCATTCTAGAGTTTTTCTCAATCCCTTGATACTGAATCTCAGCTCATTCTGGGATTGCTGTCCCACGTTGCCAGGAAGATCCACACCACTGGTAGTCGTGTCCCACGTAGACAGGGGAAGGGTGGTGAGTTTGCTTGCTGTGTTGGCTGGAGAGAGAAGCCACATCTGAGCAACAAAAGAGGTTCTCCTGGGAGTGACCCTTAGGCCTAATTTTAAGTAGGCTTGACCTATCCCCTGTGGGGTTAAGTTTCATATGAACAAACCCCAAGACTGGGGGCTCAGCCTATAGCTCTGGTTGCCCACACTGCATTTTTAAAAAGTGTCAATTCTTTAAAACCAGGCCTGTTTTTCTTTAATGCTGAGTCTCTGGGTCAGTTAGCTATTTTCCATAAAAATGAACTCTCTCTTTTTAAATAAAATGGTGTATGAGTCCAAATTATGGTCTTGTAGAAAACTTGCAAGGAGTCTCTTACCTTCACATTTCTAATTTCATTTCTTAAACTCAAGAGGTTTGTGAAGTTCAGCTACTAGTGCTTATCTGATAAGTAGGTAAATAATCACTACATTTGCTAAGATTCACCTCTCTAATAACCGTAAACAGTTCCTGGTAGGTGAGCTAAACTTTGGTTTATTTGGAAGACTGTTGTAATTTCCTGCTTGGGTTAACCAAAGGACCAGCTCATGTGATGACTTCTGCTTAGCTGTTGGTCCAGACTTTTGACAGTTGAGTCTAAAACCTTCCATCAAGGACATTCCCTTTCTCCAATGGTGTCCATCATCCCTGGTGGCTTGAGGCAACAAGTAAATGAAATGAATATTTCCTGAAGGAGCTACCATTTACTGGGCTCTGTACCAAACCCTTCTTATTTAATCTTCATAATAGTTCTATGAATTTACTATTATTCCCAGTAAAAGTTGAAGAAATTAAGGCTCAGTGAAGTTATGTAATTTTCCCTGGCTTTTAAGGCTGGTAAGTGGATTTGAATCCAGATCTAATGCCAATGTCCATCTGATCTGCAGCAAACATACCTCTTTGGTATTTGAAGAAATCCATTGAAAATATTAACAGTCTGTTTTTGTGTAGTGCTTTAGACTTTTCAAAATAAGTTTACATCTAGTTTTCCATTTGTGCCTTACAATGCCCTATTTTTCAGAAAAGCAATTTCTTGGTTCCAAAGAGAGGCTTACTTGGAGTTTCACAGATACTAATCTCATCTAGTCAATTTATTTTAGCAAAAGGGGTGGTTTTAATGCCAATGTATGTCCTTTCATCATTTCAAACTACAAGCAGCAGTTTCAGGGCTGGAGGAAGTTTTTATTTTTATGTGAACAAATGTTTATTCAATACTGATTTTATTCTTGGATTGAGAAAGGGCCAGACTCTTTCAGTCCCAAAGTCCCACGAAAACTAAATAAAAAGAGTTTTAGAACAGAGATGCAAAGAGTATTAGATGCTTTCTAGGCTCACACACTTCCTTAAACCTACCCTGTGATTTCAATCAGCTGCCTTAATTTCTCTATCACTGGGCTTTGGCCAGTATATATTTTCATGGTTATTTCAATACCATGGAAAATGATGGACTCTAAAATTCTGATTGAAATTATTCCATGCTGCAAAGATTATACAAAGCTTAAAATCTATAACTTAAGCCTGATGTTTTAATTTTATTTAGAAGTCCTGTGTTTCTCTCTTTCCTCATCAGTTGTTTACTTTACCAAAAACGCTCAGTAAACTTGGAGATGATTTTGCATTTAAACTGAGTTTTCCTATTTCCCAAAGCCAGAGAAAAGGCAACCTGATACACCAAAACCCATCTAAAACAAAGTACAAAAATATAGAAAGAAAACTATTGCCTCTAAAAATAAGAGAGGAACTTCTATTATGTGAGCCTCCCTAAGAGCTGATTGGAGTCAGTCTGTACTTTGAAGTCAATTTCATTCCTCAAATTTCTTTCTACATTTAATATCTAGTAATGCTATAGAAAGCAAACGTCCTTTTACTTTTTGAAAGGGTGCATTTGGTAACTCCTGGAAGTTACAATGTTCTCAGTGGGCTGAGGAAAGGGTTCGATTTGTATTGAATACAGTCTATCATTGATCTCTGTATTCTGGGCTGGGATTCTGTGCAGGAACTCTGAGTTCTTACAGGAAACAGTTGGGTTCAGCATCCAAGGCTCTGTGAGCTTATCCATACTAAGTGATAGGGGCCACGTGCTGAGGTCCATGAAGCAGAAGTTTTTCTTAGTTGTCTCTTAACTCCTTCAATGTCTTCTACCCTCTTGGATCCTCTGCTTTCATTATTATAGCAGAGACTGTGACAGACCCCGGTATGGGCTTATGAAGCATTCTTTCCTTTTACCCTCCTGGGCATCAACCAATATTTCCCACCCTCCTTTGAGTTTGGGTGTGGTGTGGGGTGGTGTGAGATATTCACATCACCAAGGTCTGGCCAATGGAATGTGGCAGAAGTGATCTCACTAACTTCTAGGCCTCCCTTAGGCATTCAGTGATTGGCTGTTTCTAATTGGCAGTGAGTGGGCTACTAAGAATAGAGAACCAAGTTTATTGGATGAGCATCAAAATTAAGAAGGTGGCAGCTGAGTTGGAGCTCTCTAATGAAGAGTCCATGAACTTTAACATATTGTTATTATTCCATACATCTGGCATAAATGGTGGTAGTTTTAATAGTAACCCCACCCCCAGCCCAAAGATGTCCACATTCTAATCCCAGAACCTGAGAATATGTTACCTTACATGGCAAAAGGGCCTTTGTAGATGGAATTAACTTAAGAATTTTGAGATGGGAAGATTATCTGGTAGACCTAATATAATTACAAGTTTCCTTATAAGAGGGGGGCCTGGGGAGAGAGTTGACTACAAAAGAGAAGTGTCAGGGTGATGTGGAACGAGAAAGACTTGACTAGATCTTTCTGGTTTGAAGATGGAAACAAGGGCCAGAAGCCAAGATTGGAGGTGGCCTCTAGAAGCTGAGAAAGGTAGGGGAAGAGATTCTCCCCTAAGCCCCCTGAAGGAATATGTCTCTGTTAACACCTTGATTTTAGGCCAGTAAAACTGATTTCAGGCTTCTGACCTACAGAACTTTAAGATAAAAAAATTGGGGTTGTTTGAAGGCATTGAAGTTGTAGTAATTTGTCATGAAGGCATTTTGTTATGAACAGGAAACTATACATAGGCCTCTTGATTTTTTTTTCTGACTGTCCTTCATATTCTCCTTTACAGTGCCATCTATGCCACACTGGGGAAACACGATCCTTCTGTGAATAATAATAACAAAACATATTATTCATTGAGTCTAACTGTGGGCAAGTGATGATGTGCATCATTTCCAATAATTAGGTCATTTAATCTTCAAAACAAGCTCACAAGGCAGGTCAGATTATTATTTCCTGTGTCTGGAAAACAAAGATAAATCTCAGAGAGATTAAGTAACTTGTCTAAGGTCACATAGCATATGATTGATACATACAAACGGTCCAGCATCAAAGGTCATGCTTTTACCTCCATACAGCATGTGTGTGTGTGTGGTTATCCTCACATGTGGGGGATACCTATGGACACACACACACACACACACACACACACACACCATAAACCATGCTTTAATGGCTTTGGTGAAACTTGATTTAGAAAATTTTTAATGTAAGTAAAGTAATAGTAAAACACCACCTTAAAACACCCCATTTAGGTCATTGCCCAAATATCCCTAAAGATTGGGAGAAGGATCAAAGGAGAAGGAGGAGTTATAACAGAGAAGATAGGATTTAATAAATGAGTATGACTACTGAATCATTATGTTGATATTTCTTTCTAGTCTCCAGTGTCTCGGAGCAGCTAGAAGGAACCACCTGAAATGGTGGAACTGTAACTCATACCATACTTTGAAATTTGTTCTTAAAACTACTTGTTAAAATGTACTTTGAAATGTATTGCTTTTTTGTATATATATTATATTTCACAATACAAAATGTTTAAAAAGGGAAAAAAAAACCCCACCCCATTAAGATTCTGTATTCACACCATCTCAGGCAAAAAGGACACATTTTATATTCAGGTGTAGCTAAGACTTAAACATCTACCAATAAATCAGATCAGGTTGGAGTAGTTTTATCCAAGGAGCTTAGTTTCTGCCACCAGGACTATATTCTGTAAAATATGTGCAGTAAAAATTAATATTATAAGAGGTTATAATCGACTGAAATTATGCAGAGTACTTAAATCTTCACCTGCAACTTATTAGGTCATTTTCAATAACCTTAATTTATTCTAGATACTGTTAAGACTTACGCAGCTTGAAAATCATTCAGATTGTAGAGATATTCTAAGATAACACAGTAGTTTTTAGCTTTCTAAATTAGAGGTGCCTGCTACTACTGTTTGAAAGAAGGTGGGATGCTGTTTCTATTTCCTGGTGTGAAGTACTGTATTCAGTTCACACGGGGCCTTCTAAAAACTAAAGGTGAAACGCCCGACTCATCGCATGCATGTCTTTGGGGACTTACCTCCTCTGAGTCTGAGTTTTTCATCTTGTCCTTCATCTTGTCCAATATTCTTATCCTACGTATCTTCTTTTGCCAGAACTGCTATGACAAATACCACAGAGTGGGTGGCTTATGCAATGGGAATATAATGACTCACAGCTTTGGAGGCTAGAAGTTCAAAATCTTGGTGTTGGCAGGCCGTGCTTTCTTCCAGTCTGTAGCGCTGTGGTGGTGGCTCATTCACGATCAGTGTTCTGCCTCCGTCACATGGCTGGCTGTCTCCTCCTATCCCCTCTTCTCCTGCTCGGTGGTCTGGATCAGTGTCCATATTTCTTCTCCTTGTAAGGGCTCTGGTCATATTGGACAAAGGCCCATCCTGATCCAATGCAATCTCATCTTCATTGCATCTTTGAAGATCCCATTCACAAATGACTTGACACTTGTGGGACTGATGGTCAGGACTTGGATGTGTCTTTGCAGGGGATGCGATTCAATTCCCAGCATTGTCCAGCACCGTGCAACAGGGTTGTCGTGAATGCTGAACCACATCATATGTGAAAGCACTTACTGAACTAAAGTTCTTTTGAAATAAAAAAGGATCATCATTAAACTTTAATCAGAAAATAAAACACAAAAATTGCCATATATTTCAAAATAGCACTGTAAAGCCTTTTGGAAAAGGGTAACAGATATGGAAAACTGCTTGGTTTTATGAAGTTCCCATTCAAGAAGATGGAGATTTTCTTTGTTTTACAGGGACCCTGAAGGGACGAAGCAGCATAAATCTGCTTACTCTCTACCTGAGTCTTATTCAGATCTGGCTCATTCTTGTGATGTGCTGGATTTCTTGGCTATCCTCAGTTACAAGATAAGGAAAGGTCTAGGTAATTATATATGCTTAACCACCTTTATCACCTTCTCCCAAGATCAACAGATACTCAAAATACCTCACTGTTCCCTTCTTGGAAGACCTGCAACTGAGTCAGAGGACAGGTTTGTTCTTAGCTCCTTGGAGCTGGTTTCCAGCATCTGCTCAGGACAAAATAATCAGTGTAGCATCCAGGGTCAGGAAGAAGCTACAAGGATTGCAGGGCCTGGCGCAAAGCTAGCACTGAGAGATATTTATCAAATGTCAGATGAAGATGGAGGTTACTATCTGAAGTAGGTGTATTAAGTCAAAACAGGTTGCAGGGTGGTGCAATGGTGGCTCAGTGGCAGAATTCTTGCCTGCCATGCTGGAGACCCTGGTTTGATCCCCAGAGCCTGTCCACGCCAAAAAACAAACAAAAAACCAAAAACACAGGGTGCAATGTAATCCCTGCAATAGGAGGAAGAGAAGGAGAAGGAGAAAATTACTACCCAGTCCCCACCCCCATGCTGGATTTCTTGTTCTTATATAATGAATGGCAATAAAAAAAATTCATTTGAAATATCAAATGTTGAATGAAGATTGCTCCAAATTTATGAGCTTCTGTTCAGCTTCTGTTTTTTTCTGCTATTAAGTGGCAAACCCCTTGTCACTTCCCTTTGCAGGATTCTACATGACTTTGGTTTCATTCATACTCAATCTGCCTGTTTCCTTGCCAAACCCCTCTGTGCTGGGCTCAGAGCAGCAAAAAGAAGAGCTGTCTGCTAGGGGGAAGCTGCCTTGTCTCACTCAAGACTCAGAAACATCTCAGAACTAAGAGGCTGAGTTTTACTCATGTCAGTATTTGGGAACAAAAAGTACTCACAGGTAACTTCCACATCTGTACTCTCTGCCTATTTATTAGGACCTCAATGCATCTTATCTTTGCTAGAAACCAACTTTTGAGAAATAAATACTCCAAAGCTCTGGACAATTCTCTGGACACATTCTATTCCTTGTAGCATCATCAGTCACAGAAAGATTTTTTCAGATGTAAGTAATGGGGTTCATTTTTCTTAAAGGTCAATATTCAAAAATGTCTTTCCCCATGTCTTGTTGATACTGTAACATGAAGTTCTATACTTGCTGTGTGTACTCTGTGACACCGACAAGGGAATAAATGGGTGTAGATAGAAATAATTATGAGAAAATGCAAAAATAATTCTGAAAATGGTGCTGATTTTTTCTTCTAGTTTACTCTGTGTTTTTTAAAATACAGTATCTAAAGGAACAAATTAAAAAGTAATGTTATGATAATGTCAGTTTAGTTTGAATGGATCAACAGTGCCATAAATATAAATTTAATTTTATATTTAATAAAAACTTCCATGTTCCCTGCATTAGAGTTGAAGAAACTGACCTGCTTCATCCAGATTGCTTTTCCTGCATATTAAGCTGAATATTGCTTCTAATCATCTGCTTTGATGCCTTCCAAATATACCCGACTTAAAACCTGCCTCAAAATTGTTCCAGTTGATAAATCTTGTTATCCTTTTCTTATGATTTACATCAATTTTATTTCTTTTTACATCATTCTTAATTATCTTTGCTGCTTTGCAATTTACAACTTAGGTCACCTAACAAGTATGAGTCATTGTTTGATTTAGTTTTGTTCTCACATTTTTAACAGAGCAGTCTTTACCTTCTGCAGCCCCCATAGTTTGAGTTTTATGTTGTGCTTCTGTGTTTGAGTTTTTTGAAGTAAAAGCAAAATATGCTGAGAGCTTCTGCCTGTGAATGTGAGGGAAGACTGCTGGATAGAAATGCATGTGGTATAAGAGAGCAGAAGATTGAACTGTTGCTTGCCCAGAGCTTTCAATTGAATTTCTACAAACGACTTTGAAATAAACATATCAAACTTAGGCAGCTCAAATTGTGTAACCACAGCTTTTCATATCAACTAAATTTGGGAGACCAAATACCCTAGTCAGACTGAATACATACCACTTCTTAATCAGTACTGATAAACTGCTGAAGGCACAATTTCATGCAAATATCAATTTCTGTATTAGAAAGGATGTATTAAAATGATCCTTATAAATTTTTATAAATTTTCTGTTTTGGGAGATCAAAGTGGCTTAGTGGTGGCAATTTCAAATGGTTCAACCTAAAACTTGGGGCCATTCTCTGGCAGTTCAGTAAATGCTGCCAGCTTTCTAGAAATCCCTAGAATGGAGCTCATGTCATTGAGTTCAGCAAAAATATGACAGTATTGCCTTATTTTCTGACACGTCTTACTGATTATGATTTGAATCTTTGATTTTTGAACAACTTCAACTTGGTCCAGGGTGGAGGACAGGCATATAGGTCTATTCCTAATAGGGTGGGGTTTGGCAAAGAAGTGGGAAAGTTGGAAAAGGTATGGAGCATTAACCAGCTCCAGCTCTTATTTTAAGGACCACATCAAATTTTCTTGGTTCATCCCAAATCTTGGCCACCAGTCTGTTGCTATTCTTTATTGAGGGAGGCTTAACCAAGGCCTAGCCAGACACTTCTTCCACCACGTGATGATTTCTAAGGCTGCAGTGCCCTAATCCGTCTCCCAGGTCTTCCCCTAACCAAGCCGCTGTGAAAAATAGAAAAGAGAAAACATAAAAAGAAAAGAAAATGCAACATATTTTTTTGAATTTTGAATGATAGAAAACTTTTGTGAAATATTTAAACAATTCAGCAGTTGTAAATATTTTTTTCCTTATCCTAAGTCCCCAAGAAATAGCCAGAACGCCACACTTTTTTTATGCATACATAAACATATCGTGCCGGTTTGAAACTGTTATGCATTCCAGAAAAGCCATATTTTAATCCTGATCCAATCTTGTGGGGACAGCTGTTTCTTTTCTGATACAATATTGTAGGGCAGAAACTTTTGATTCGATTACCTCTACGGAGGCATGGCAGCCCAATTGTGGGCGTGGCCTTTTGATTAGATGGAGATGTGGCTCTGCCCGTTCCATGTGGGTCTTCATTAGTTTACTAAAGTGCTTTAAGGGGAAACATTTTGGAGAGAGTTCAGAGCAGATGCAGATGCTTGGAGAACCGTTGCTTCAGAGCTGGCAGAGACACAGATGTCTGGAGATGCTTGGCGTGCCGACAGAGAGAGCAGGTGCCTAGACACAGGCAGAGGCCAGCAGACATCGCCATGTGCTTTTCCATGAGATGCTAAGCAAACCAGAACCCAGAGTTGTGTCCCAGACGAGCTACGTGAAGGCCCACAGAAACCAGGTGAAGAACCCCTACAGGAAACAGGCTGAACCCCTACAGGAAACAGAGTCCAGGTGCAAGGGACCAGCAGATGCCATCCATGTGCTTTCCCAGGTGACAGAGGTATTCCAGACTGCATTAGCCTTTCTTTTTTAAAAAATATTTTTACTGAGATATATCCACACACATGCAGTCCAACCATATCATACAATCAGTGGCTCACAATATCAATACATAGTTCTGTGTTCTTCACCATGATCATTTTTACATTTGCATCACTCCAGAAAAAGAAATAAAAAGAAAAAAAAAAGAACTCATACATCCCATACCTCTTATCCCTCCTTCTCATTGACCCACAGCATTTCAATCTACCCAACTTTACCCTTTATTGTTCCCTACTACTTATTTATTTTTTATCCTTATTATTATTATTTTTTACTCACATGTCCATACCAAGGATAAAATGTGCATCAGACACAAGGCTTTCACACTGTAAAAGCTGTATATTTATACAGTCTTTTTCAAGAATCAAGGCTACTGGAACACAGTTAAACAGTTTTAGGTACTTCCCTCTAGACACTCCAATACACCATAAACTAAAAACAATACTTATATAATGCATAAGAATAACTTCTAGGATGACCTTTTACTCTGTTTGAAATCTCTCAGCCACTGAGACTTTATTTTGTTTTTTGGATAAGAAGGCTTCCTCATTCCCATGATGCCAGGTCCCAGCTCATCCCTGGGAGTCAGGTCCCATGTTGAGAGGGAGATTTATACCCTGTAAGTCATGTCCTACATAGTGGGGAGGGCGCTAAGTTCACCTCCTGAGTTGGCTTAGAGAGAGAGGCCACATCTGAACAACAAAAGAGGTTCTCTGGGGGTGCCTCTTAGGTATCAGCCCTTCTTGAGTGAAGGTAACCTCTTGTTTGTGCCTTAATTTGGACATTTTCATGGCCTTAGAATTAAACTTGTAACATAATAAATTCCCTTTTTAAAAGCCATTCCATTTCTGTTATATTGCATTCTGGCAACTTTAGCAAACTGATACACACAAGTATCTTAAGTGCAAGACAGATTATACTCCACTTGCTATTCTGATAATATGAGTACATTGTGCACGTTTTCCTGTGTCAATACCCAAGAATTTTCTGTAATCATTATAACATCTGAATACTATTCCATTCCACTGCTGTACCATCTTTTAAAAATATCAGTATCCTAAAAAAGGACATTTGGGTTTCTTCCCATTTTTTTTTTGTTATTGTAAACAATTCTGCAATAAACATTCTTGTCCATTCATTTTTATAAGCTTATAAAATTATTTTCTTTAGATCAATTATTAGAGTAAGTACTTCAAGATGAAAAAGAATGCACAGGCCACATTTTGATTTATATGGTCAGATGACTTTCCAGAGTACCCTCCCACCAAGGGGTGAAAGCATTCATTTCTTGTACCCTAACCAATCCTGGGCATCATTACTTCTTTGGCTATTTTTAGTTTGACTGGGAGCTAAAGATATTACTATTTTATTTCTACTTCCTTAATTATTATTTTTATTTTTTGGGTGCATGGACCGGGAATCAAACCCAGGTCTCCTGCATGGAAAGTGGTCCACTTATTTAATTATTAAGGTGGTTGAGGAAATGTTCATACATAGATTGATGATTTAGGTTTCTATGTGAATTTTCTATTCATGTCAGGTTCACCTCAGGACTCTTTAGCAATTACCTTTTATCCATCTCAAATTGGTTTAAAACAAACCAGCAAAAAACAGGATGTATTGACTCATCTAGCTGGGAGGAACATAGGAGTGGCTCATAAAACTGCCAGAACCCGTCTCATGGACTGGGTGAGGAAATCAGTGCTGCTAGGACCCCATCTCTCACTTCTACTGCTCTCTGCTTGATTCATTCTGCAGACAGGCCCTCTCCACAAGGCAGAGAAAATGGGTATTGGCAATCCAGATTCAGTTCTTTCCAGTTTGGCAACCTCAGTGGTAAGAAAATGTCTCTTTTCCAATATTTATCAATCCCAGAGAAGGCTTCTAGTTGGTTCTACTTGAAAAGTAGCTGTGTCCAGGAAAACAGGATACTGTGACTGGCCACCCTTGGGTAAAGTTCCCATTCCTGTATCAAGGAGGTAGGTTCTGTTACTATAGGAATTATGATGGGAGATAAATGTGTTGGGCAGCCCCAAATAATAGTCAACTATATGTCCTTGCCCATTTGTTTACTTATTCCCTTGAATTCTTATGGCAATAGATTTTGCACTACAAAATCCACACTAGTACCCACCAAATATTGCATTGTGTATATTTATAATTTTTACCTTTTCCTTCATGCTGGTTAAACCCATTCCTGGCTACCCAGGATCTGATGCCGCCATCCTCTTTCTTCCTCCACGGAATTGGGAAGATGGAATAGTATAATTCCTAGATTAAGTTCAAGTCCCTTTCTCCCCATGTGATTTAATCCCAGATCCTTTGGAATTTCTATCTTCTATTTCCTTTGTATCATTCTCCAAGACTCAACAAAATAATCACCTCTTTGCTCCCCCGGATCTGCATGGAGTACCCGTTCATTGTGTTCCGTTAGCTTCTTTCCTCTCCCCTTCCCATCTTTAGCATTGTCTGGACACTAATGATCTGTATTCTTGTCATTCTCTGCCACTAGTAGTTATGCTATGCTGACATCACTTCTTCTTCTGGAGACAAGGCGAACCACAGAAAGAAACCTGCGATGTAGAACCAGATGGCCCCGTGTTTAAATTCAGATTCTCCTATTTAATAGGCATGTGCCTTTGAATAGCTAGCTTAATCTCTTCTGTATTTCACAAATAAGAATAACAAATCAAAATGAAAACTTAAAAGGAAAACAGTAAAAATAACAATAACTGCGACACAGAAGTGTTATAGGATTCAGTATGATAATGAATTTAAAATATTGAGCAGAGTATCTGACACATAGTAGGTACCTAATCAATAGTTGAATGAATGAAGCAAGTACATCTTGTTGTTTAGTCAGTGCTTAAGACAAGACATGCTAACCTGGACTAGCTCCCAGAGTATCTGCTGGAGGTCAATGGAACTAACAGAATCAGACTCATATTAATGAACTGAGACCACATTGCATCCACCTTCTGTGGAAAGCTACTTAAACCCATTTCTAACTCTGTTCTCTGTAATGAGATAACGTAGAAATTCTTTGCTCTCCCTAATGTGAGAATTTGTACCATTAAATTTACATACTTCATTTTTTAGCACCTTACAATATTGAGTTCTCAATTGGCCTGCATTATTTTATTAATTGCTATAGTGTGTTTCTGGGATTTTCTTGGAGGAAGATCAGCCAAGCCTTTGTTTCTAGCTAGTTTGGGTCAGTGGAAATGGCACGCTTATGGGACTCCAAGACAGTGCAGACTTCGTAGAAACAGAAAGAGTTTGCATTTGATGGCCATGTGGGAAATACAAGCAAGTGTTGCCTATGACATATAAATTCATTTCTCCCTCATAAAATTTGATTTTGGTAAAAATTGAACTTGTAAAACACGTAGTAAAGAAAGAGCGACATGAATGTGGGATGACAAAAACCCAAGTTTTGGAAAGAGCTGGCCAGAGAAGTATTTTGGGCAACTTTGGTCTTTATTTATTCTTCCCCAATCCATCTCTGTGGGATCAACATTCTTCTTTCAATATAATGGTCTTTATTTTTAAAATGGAAAAATATGGCACATGGGAAATTCATCTTAAGTTAATTTTCAATTGGATTTGTCTTGCCCGGGTTAAGGGTATATTTGTATTAAAAATGGGCTTTGCAGTACTAGATGGCAGTGTGCTGAGGAATGAACACAACCAGGAATCAGGAGCCCTGCCTTAGCCACTAAGCTGTTGTGTGACCTAGAGCAAGTCACTTGACCTCTGTGGGCTTCAAATACCTCCTGACATAAGCATGTCATTGGGCCAGATCATTGGTGTTCAACTGATGCTGTATAAGAGTTTTGTGAAACCACTGGCAGGGTCTAGACCTCCACTCTCAGTACCCACCCACCCACCCACTGCCACACACACACACTCACACAGAGACACACTCACATATGCATACATAAATGCACTAATTCAGCAACTAGAGCAGCTCCACAGGTGTTTGTTTTACAGGGATTTCATGTAGGAATTCCACAGAAAAGAGCATGTGTAATATAATGGTTACAAAATAGGGCACTAGAGTCAAATTGACAGAGTCTGAATGGCTATTCCATCACTGGTCCGCTGCATGATGCTACATAAGCCTCAGTTTCTCCACTTGCAAAATTATTGTTATGACTATTAACAAAGTATTACTATTACTAACAATACCTGTCTTATAGGATGTTGTGAGGGTTAAAAGGAGTAATGAACAAAGTATCTGGCACTGTTATAAATTAATATTAGTTAATTTGGGGAAAGGATTTTGAAATTTAAAAAAAACTTTGAAAATCAATACACTAAATGATCCTTAAAGTTCCTTCCAGCTCTAAAATTCTCTATTTCTCTTTTGCAACAGCGGAAAGGAGCCATCAATACATGGCTCTATCAATAAATAGTTCTCCAATTCCTTGACTTAAAATAGAGGTTGCTTTTCAAGCAGTACTTCATTGTGAATTTATAGATGCATGCATGTATGTATTTTTAAAATTCAGGCTTAATGAGGTATAATTTACATATATTAAAATTCACCCTTTTAGGTATACAGCACTATGAATTTTGACTCATACAGTCATGTGCCATCACCATACTGAATATATAGAATAGTTCTAGCACCCCCCAAATTTCCCTCATGCCCCACTTACAGTCAATTTCCTCTCTTCTCTCTAGCCCCTGGAAACTACCATTGTTTTCTGACCCTACAGTTTTACCTTTTCTGGATACCTTCCCATATATCAGTAGTTCAGTCCTTTTTATTGCTGAGTAATATACCACTGTGTGAACACACCACAAAAAAGTTGCTTATCCATTACCCAGTTGATGAATTCTGGAAAAAAGTCACAATAAACAAGAAAATAGTGTGGATATCTGCTTTCGTTTCTCTAGGGTAAATATCTAAGAATGAGATCACTGGGTCATATGGTAGATGTAACTTTATAAGTCATTACCAAATTTCATTTTCTAAAGTAGCTGCACTATATTGTCTTCCTATCAGAAATTTAATAGGATTCTAGTAAGATTGTGTATTAGTTTCCTATTGCTGTGTAACAATTTACTACAAACTTGGGGGCTTAAAACTCACAAATTTATTATCTTACAGTTCTAGAGGTCAGAAGCCTAAAGTGTATCTCAATGGGATCAAATCAAGGTGTCCGCAAAGCTGCCGTCCTTGGCTTTTCTGGCTTCTAAAGGCTGCCTGCATTCCTTGGCCTATGGCTCCCTTCCATCTTCAGAGCCAGCAATGCAACTGAATATTTCTCACATGGCATCACTCTCACACCAACTCTTCTGTCTGCCTGCTCATATTTAAAGGACCCTTGTGACTACATAGGATATGTGGATAAACAAAGATAATTTCCTAATATTAAGGTCAGCTGATTAGCAATTTTAACTCCAATAGCAACCTTAATTCCCTTTGCCATGTAATGTCCCATATCCACAGGTTCAAAAGCCTAGGACATGGGGCAGGCATGGGGTGGCGCAGTGGCAGACTTCTTGCCAGCCATGCTGGAGACTCAGGTTCAATTCCTGGAGTCTGCCCATGCCAAAAAAAAAAAAAAAGAAGAAAAGAAAAGAAGACTAGGACATGGACTTCTTTGGGGGGCCACCATTATTCTGCCTACCATAGTTCACATCTGTTGAGCACGTGTCAATGTTTTAGAAAAAGTTAAGTCATTCTAATGATTGTATAGTAGAAGCTCATTATGGTTTTAATTTGCATTTCCCTAATGACTAATAATGTTGAGCATCTTTTCATGTGTTTCTTTACCATCATCTGTCTTCTTTGGAGAAGTGTTTGTTTAAATTTTTAGGCCTGTGCTAGTTTGAAACTGTTATGTACCCCATAAAAGCCATGTTCTTTTCCTAATTCAATCTTGTGGAGGCAGACCTATTGTTTATGGTGGAAACCTTTCATTGGATTGCTTCTGTGGAGATGTGTTTCTATGGAGATGTGACACTTTTGAATAGATGGAGATGTGACTCTACCCGTTCAAGGTGGGTCTCGATTAGTTTACTGGAGTCCTTTGAAAGGGAAAACATTTTGGAGAAAACACAGTTGCTTCAGAGCTGACATAGACACAGACAATTGGAGATGCTCAGAGTGGTAACAGAGAGAACAGATGCCTATTTGGAGATGCAGAGCCCAGCAGACATTGCCATGTATCTTTCCATGAGATGCTAAGCAAGCCAGAACCCAGAGTTGTGTCCCAGAGGAGCTAAGTGAAGGCCCACAGATGCTTAGAGAGGAAACCACTGGCATCAGAAGCTGAAAGCAGTGGAACTGGGAACAATGACCAGCAGATACCAGCCATGTGCCTTCCATTGTGCCAGACATTAGCCTTTCTTCAATATTAAGGTTTCTTTCTCTGAAAGTCTTAGTCTGGACATTTTTAATGTCCTTAGAATTGTAAACTTGCAACTTAATACATTCCCTTTTTAAAAGCCAGCTCATTTCTGGTATGCTGCATTGAGGAAGCTTTAGCCGACTAAAACAAGCCCGTTCAAAAATTGTTGCTTTTTATTGTTCGAGAGTTAGCAGATATATATTTTACAAATATTTTTTCTCACTCTATGAGTGAGAAAATTTCATTTTCTTAAGTGCCTTTTAAAGAGAAGTTTTTAATTTTGACAAAGTTCAATTTATCACTTTTTTCTTTTATGATTCATACTTTTTGTGTTCTACTTGA
This sequence comes from Myrmecophaga tridactyla, assembly GCA_004026745.1. Classification (NCBI taxonomy): domain Eukaryota; kingdom Metazoa; phylum Chordata; class Mammalia; order Pilosa; family Myrmecophagidae; genus Myrmecophaga; species Myrmecophaga tridactyla. The sequence continues at coordinate 141,684 of PVIY010001011.1, forward strand.
GAAATCTTTGGCTAACCCAAATTAAAAAAATTTTTCTTCTGTCTTTTCTTCTAGATGTTTTATAGTTTTAAGTTTCATATTTGTTCTATGGTCCATTTTGGATTATATTCTTATGGGTACAGAGTGTGGGCTCAGATTTATTTTTTTGAACATGGATATCCAATTGTTCCAGCACCATTTCTTGAAAACACATGATCTATTTATCTTATTATATTCACTTTCTTTAAAAATTCTTGAAAACTTATTGCTGTTTTGATTTATGTGCTAATGATAACACACTTGATGAAATTGAAACATTCACTCATTACAGACCAGGTTAGACACATACTGAGATGATCAATACACATCTCCAGATTTATGATGAATAATTGATTTCTCACTGCCATAAGTAGGACCTAAATAATTTGATTATGTATTTAGCTAATAATGGAAACTCATTAACAGAATTCTATTTCATGCTTGTTTGCACCTGCAAACTATTTCTTCTTGTTTAAAGGATTGTTCTATTTGGTCTGCCTGATATAATTTCTCTCAGTAACACTGTATTGATGACTATCACCCAACCTTGTGTAGATGGTATAATGAGCTCTCAATTACTGTTCCTGCCTAGCCCGATTACTGCTTCATTCCATCCTGATACCTTCACTGGCACAAAGACTTGGAGTCCTAAGTTCTGTTTAGAGAAGTGACTAAGTGACTTTGGGCAAGTTACTTAAGACTCTAAGAATAAAAGCAAGGAAGATACATTAGCTGATATTCTTGAAGTCACATCTGTGTGCATTTAATAAACTTTTGATGCTTACTTTTCATGAAAAGTCAGTTTAAGTCTATGTGGGGTGGCTGGAGGAAAGAAGATTTCAGATACCTACTGATTTAGAAATTGCTGGAAATGGCCTTATAAAAAATTAATGGTGAAACTGCCTCAGACCTAAATATCATTGACCTGCCCAGAACACAGATTTTTTGTTTTGAATATTGAATATTTCATTGAGATCATAAAGACCTTGAATCAGATTGAAGTTGCATTCTAATGGAGCTGTGACTGGCAATTATTATTTTTTGACTCTTTTACAGGTTTCACTTATCCATAGTCCCTTGGAGCTAAGAGAAACAAAGGTGCAATGGCTCAAGTTTAGTGCTTTCAGATACTTTATCAGCCACCTGGAAGTAGAACCAACTATAGACCCACAGATCCTGGATTCCTGATCAAAAGAAGGAAGTTGTTTTAGGCTGCCAAAGCTACCAGAAGGCAACACACCAGAGATGGATCGGTTTTTAATAAAAGGGGATTTATTTAGTTAAAAACTTAGAGTTCTTCAGAAGAAAGGCAGCTAACTTTCATCTGAGGTTCTCTCTTACACAGGAAGGCACAGGGCAATGTCTTCAGGCCTTCTCTCTCGGCTCCTGAGTTCCAACAACTTTCCCCAGGGTTATTCTTTTCTGCATCTCCAAATGTCTTGGCTGAACTGCGAGTGCTGAGATGAGGTATGCTGAGCACAGCTTGGGCTGTGCTGCATGGTGTTCTCTTCTGATCTCTCTCTTTTAAGCTTCCAGCTAATTAAATTAAGCATCACTCATTGTGGAAGGCACTCCTCTTAGCCAGAGTGCAGATGTAATAAGCCATAGATGAATTTCACATGCTAATGATTCAAGTCCACAGCAACAAACTTGACAACTTGGCACCATCACCTGGCCAAGTTAATACCTGACCCTAACTACCACATGTCCACCCCTTGTCAACTTGGCAACTATACACATCACCTTAGACCATACTTAAAAGGTAAAAGTTCTCTTCTGGCTCTGGAGCTGTGAAATTCAAAACAAGTTATCTGCTGCCAATATGCAAAGAAGGGACAGTCATAGGATGCATGTTTTTATTTCCATAGGGAGAAATTGGAAGGAACACAGGGGTCACCAGACCAAAACAGTTCTGGAAACCTGCAGGGCAAACTCTGTTGGATTTCAAAGTCTGAGAGTCATTTATCCTTGGGGCTTTAGAGCATGGCAGTCCCACTCTTTCCAAGGGCCTATGCAATGGTCTTGTTTTCTCCAAATGCTGGGGTCATTGCAATCTTAGGGGCATTGGGGAGACTGCCTTTTTCTCAGCTCTACCCTCTCCAAGCTTTGGGGCATCACCTGAGATCTCTGCCATCTCCGGGGCACATGCTTAACCCCTCCAGAACAATGGGGTGGCAGCCAGGCTCTCTCCAATCCCTGGTTTATGCATTCCACCCTCTTCAATCCTGGGGTGGCACAACTCTCCCTGAGCAACAAAGCAGAAAGCCCACCCTCTGCTCCTGGGGCAAACTTACCCTCTCCACATATATGGGTGGGTCTGCTCTCCTGGCAGGTTTCTTGGCTTCAGACCCTAGCTTCCAAGGTTATCACTCTGTAAACTCCAATTTGTCCTTTTCTATTCCCATTTATCCAGACTGGCAGTGGTTCCATTTACAACAGTCTCTTTAAAGCACTCCAGGCCTTCTCCATCAAGCTCCTCACAATTCCTCCAAAACTTTTCCCTTATCCATCCAAAAAAAAAACCATTCCATTCCAACATGACTAATATTTGCAAACTGCAGCAGCATCCCACTTTTCTAGTACCAAACTGTTTTAATTTGTCAAAACTGCCAGAATGCAACAACACTAGAGATGGATAAGCTTTTAATAAGAGGGGATTTCTTTAGTTGAAAACTTATAGTTCTTCAGAAAAAAGGCAGCTAACTTTCATCTAAAGTTCTCTCTTACATGGGAAGGCACAGAGCAATGTCTTTAGGCCTTTACTCCTGGCTTCTAGGTTCCAACAGCTTTCCCTGGGGTGATTCTTTTCTGCATCTCCAAACATCTAGGCTGAGCTGCCAGTGCTGAGATGAGATTTGCTGAGCTGCTTGGGCTGTCCTGCATGGTGCTATCTTCTGACCTCTCTCTTTTAAGCCACCAGCTAATTAAATTAAACATCACTCATTGCAGAAGGCACTCCCTTTAGCTGACAGCAGCAGAACTAGGCACCATAACCTGGTCAAGTAGACACCTGAACCCAACTACCACAGACATATTCTTCAAAAACTTCAAAATTGTTTGACAAATGTATCTACTTCCCAGGGCTATCATATCAAAGCACCCAAACTTGGTGGCTTAATAAAACAGAAATCTATTCTCTCAAAGTTCTGGAGGCTAGAATCTAAAGTCAAACTCATGCTCTCTCTGATGGGTTTAGGGAAGAATCCTTCATGCCTCTTTCTAGCTTCTGGTAGTGACTGGCAATCCTTGGCATCTCAAGGCTTGTTACTGCATCACCCCAGTGTCTGCCTCTGTCTTCACATGGCCATCTTCCCTGTGTGTCTCTATTTCTGTCTCTTTTCTACTATTTATAAGAACATGAGCCATCCTGGGTTAAGGGCTCACCCATCTCCAGAATGACCTCATCTTTACTTAACTAATTACATCTGCAATGACCCTATTTCCAAATAAGGTTCTGTTCTGAGGTGCTGGTGTCTGGGACTTCAGTGACTTTTTTGGGGAACCCAATTCAAACCATGACTATAAACTCTGCTACGATATCCTCCTTTCAAAAATTTATTGTATGTGTAAATGACCCTAAAATGTACTGCAACATAGAACCTAGCTTTACTTTATTAGTTTTCTAAACACGTTTGAGCTTGGAAAACTTGTTTCATCCACACAGCTAATACTACCCCTTGGAGCAGAATTCTGTGGAACACCAGTTTGGGAAACGTTGACATAGAATGCTGGCAACTAGAAAGGTGTTTTTAGAGGTCATCCATTTCACATTATATTTTCTCTTTCTCTGAGTGTGTTAGCATTTCTCCCACTCCCCTAGCTTCAATGAAAATCATTTTTCTTCTATTCTGTTATAAATATTTTCAAATAATATTGGATTGGTCAGACATAGCATCATGCATGAATGGTTCCAGGCCTCATCTTAAAAAATGAGGATTATAACATTGATTAATCTGATTATTGTGGCCATTGGAAATACTTAGTAAAATATACAGCTAGATTGCCATAATTAGCTCTTGAGAGCAATTTTTCTTTCTTCCTCTAAATTGAACTAGCTAGAATGGCCAGGGAGAAATAGTGACAAGATGAGGTTTCTTTTTGGGCAAACCTTGCCTTGGATTTTTGTACCCCTCACAGATCCCATCTTTCTGTTGTGCTGTCCTGATGCCCCTTCTCCTCTTTCCCTAGTCTGCTCTCAGGGATAAGATTGAAGGTATTTACACTTCACAATGAATGCAGCGGTTTGCAGTTTCAACCCTGTTACTCAGATAAGGTGAAGAAGGTAGGGTCTTATTTTTGGATGGGGCACTCCTTCCTTTCCACTTGTCACCAGTCCTGGAGTCAGGGGATACTCAGGGCTACGACTAGTCCAGATTTGGTTCCAGTAGGATTTTATGGAGTGTGTCATCTTGGGAGCTTTTAACCTCAGTGAGTGTCTGTACCCTCTTGTGAGATTTCAAGGAAGGTTTTCCATCCACTTTTATAACTTTAGACATTCAAAGGAGAAGAAGAGAATGGTGTAAGGACCCATAATGCTCATTAGAATCCCCCCTATTAATCCTTTCATCTTTAAGGGAGAAACCTTGGGTCTCAGAGTGGTGATGTGGGTGAGTTACTCAACAGCATGAAGCTCATTTCTGGAACAGTGGGGGTGGGGGAGAGAAGACGATTGTATGAGTTAGTGCTAAGAATATTGCTAGATCTGGACACAACTTGATAAGAAAAATATACGTGAATACTCATTGCCCAACAAAGGCATTGGAACCATATCACCGAATGAAGAAAATGGTGATGTTTGGCACAAGAAAACAGGAGTCTTTAATAAATGGAAGCTAGGCAGACATCAGGATAGAAGCAGCCCTAAAAGAGAGACTACAGACTCTGGCTATGAATTCAAACCATTTGGGAAAGAACATAAAGCAGGGATGGAGTAGAAGAGGGTTGCTTATGAGAAGGTAGGTAGGACCTGCTCACCTCAAAGTCTCTTTCCTAAAGAGTGTCTATGAGATGAGGAGAAATATACTGGTCCTCTGTGGTAAAACTGCCAAGAATGCTGTAAGCCCCTGGAGAGCCACCGTGCAGGCTGGGCCAGCTTCATGGACATGAGGCCTTGTGCAATCACACAGAAGGAATCACATTTGCTTTAATGCTTTGCTGTCATGATCTTGAAATGCGTAATAATTTTTAAATAAGAGGCCTGCATTTTCCTTTTGCACTTGGTCCTGCAATTTACGTATGCAGATTTCCATTATTATTTGGCAGCACTTCCTGGCTTGATGGTGGTGACTACTAAATGTGCTGGGGTTGACTCTGGGAGTGGGGAGAGTGGATGGCATCTCAGAGCTCTAGTGTTCAGTGCTATATAACACCACCCTCTGTTTATCAGGCTTCCAATGGTTTTGACAACTTTCTGGATTTAATCGTCCAATTCTTTGTTCAGTGCCACTATGAATGAATTAGCAGAACTCAGTGCTGGCTTTCAGTTATGAATTTCTGATGTTTTAACCAGACACTGATATTTGACCTCCATCTTCTCCATTGAGATGGAAACAGGAGAGAAATAAAGCCAATAAAGAAAGGAAAGGAATGGAGACTTGTACCTTCCATTATTTAATATGAGTGTCAAATTTGCAAAGGAGAAATAATCTCTCAGGAATTCCTTTTTGAATTGGATTATTTCAATCATGGCCTAAGAATCAGGCTCTGGAGCAATTAGAAATATGAGTCATGGTCCAGAGTGAAATTGCTACTTGGTGAGGGAGTGACAGTTCTCTTTTCCAGAACACTTGACAGCTCAAACAAAACTGCCTACTGACTCTGAAGCTGCCTGCTTCCCAGAGATGATATATTAATATGATTGATAATATCTGTACATGTGATAGGCCAAGGGTATAAAAAACTAAATTTAAAAACATAATGTAACTCACTATGGAGAGAATAAAATTATTTAAACCCTAATCTACTTGTTCAATGAGACATTGCTAAAGCAAACTATTTGCATTACTTTTTTTTTTGGCTTATAAAAAGGAGAATTTAATAAGTTGCTAGTTTTTAGTTCTAAGGCTGAGAAAATGTCCCAATTAAAACAAATCTATAAAAATGTCCAAATTAAGGCACCAACAAAAGGTTATTTTCACTCAAGGAAGTCCGATGAAGTTCAGGGTTTCTCTCTCAACTGGAAGACACATGGCTAACATGGCAACGTCTTCTAGTTTCCTCTCCAGGCCTCTTGCTTCATCAAGCTCCCCCAGGGCCATCCTCCTTATTTGCATTACTTTTAATAGCCTCTTTTGTTGGAGGACAATCCTACCATATTTTAGAGTTCCATTACACTATTCAAAAGGAGTCAGCCAAGACTTGTGGGCCAGGTATTGTGGTTTTGTTTTTTAACATTTATTCCCCTTCACATAAAAAATAAAATTATTGTTATGACTCTCTGGAGAGTGACTGACCTGGAGGTAAGTTTTTTCCTTTTTTGTGTTGTAAAGGCTCAAAAATGTTCTAATAAATATTTTGATAGAAACTATACAAGTCATACAGTTTTCAGTCAAAGGAAAGAACAGCTTGGTTTTTACGCTGAGACATTTGAGATGGTAATTTCAGGACGGCTGCAGTAGGCTGCTATTTAGGTTCCCGTGCAAGCTAAAGCTCCCATTCTCCCATTGGTTTTCGAAGGGTATAAACTGCTTGAATGCCTGTGGTCATAGGTTGTGGCATTGGGAACCTGCAGTGCCTCTAATGCAAAGATGCCCTAATTGGATCCCAGGAATCATTACCGTTTAGTTTGATGTGGTGGCTGTCAAATTTGTTGTGCCTGGTAACTGCGTCACGTGGAGAGCCTTTCTCTGCGTGATGCTGGAGAACCCAGGTATACTGTGTTACCCATCCAAAGTGTCCTCTCCTGCCTCTGCTTCTCAAGTTTCTTGGTGGGCCCAATGAAATGAGGACAAGGGCTGAACAGGGGCCATGATTCTACTGTTTTGGCCTATGGCCTTGCCATGTGCTATGATGACCATTCAGACAATCTTTTTACATCTTTCTAAAATCTGTGAGGATAGATGTTAGTACAGTGTCATTTAATGTCACCCCTTTAAATCCTCACAGATTTTGTGCTTAGGAAAAAACGTGGACACTCCTCTGTACTGTTATTAGATTACAAGAGCATTGCAATGTGTTCTAGTTTTCTACTGCCAGAATGGGGTATACCAAAAACAGAAGAGCTTTTAAAACGGGGAATATATTAAGTGGGAAGTTTACAGTACTAAAGCAGTGAAAATGTCCAAATTAAAGCAAGTCTATAGAAATGTCCCAAATGAGGCACCAATAAGAGGTTACCTTCATTCAAGAAAGGCTGATGAAGTTGAGGGTTTCTCTCTCAGCTGGAAATGCACATGGCGAAACTGGCAGCATCTGCTGACTTTTTCTCCTGGTTTCTGGTTCATGAAACTCCCCTGGGGGCATTTTCCTTCTTCATCTCCAAAAGTCTCTGGCTGCATGGGCTCTGTTTCTCTTGGAATCTCAAGCCTTTTCCAAAAATGCTTCCTCTTTTAAAGGATTCCAGTCAAGACCCATGTGGAATAGGTGGAGTCACACTCTGTTGAGATAGTCTAATCAAATTTCCAACATACAATATTGAATAGGGTTTAAAAGAAATAGCTGACTCCACATGATGGATCAGGATCAAAACATGGTTTTTCTAGGGTACGTAAATCCTTTCAAACCTGCACAAATGAATAGCATTTCTTTTTTTTTTTTTTTTGCATTGGCTGCCAAGAAGCTCAGAAGTTAGCTATGTATTATGTTTTCGCAACTTTCATTAAGCTAAGGTCAGCTTTCTGTACAGTTTTTCTCTCCTAAGCTGTTTTTATATGATGTGGCTTTTGTACTTTAATAATCATTTTTAATCATTCTATCTGTGCCTTACAGTATAAAAGCTAGAAATAAATACATAGAACCCGTTTGTTTGACAACTAGACCGTTTAACCTGATGAACTTTTGTTCCTGGACTCTTCAGAGCAATGGCTTCTATATGTGGGAAGAGGGTGTTTTAGTTTGCTAAAGCTGCTGAAACGCAATATACCAGAAATGGGTTGGCTTCTAACAATGGAGATTTATTAAGTTACAAGTTATAATTCTAAGGCCTTGAAAGTGTTCAAATTAAGGCATTAATAAGAGGATACCTTCTCTGAGGAAAGGCTGCCGGTGTCTGGTGTTCCTCTATCATATGGAAAGGCACATGGCAATATCTGTTGGCCCTTCTCTCCCAGGTTTAGCGTCTGGTTTCAGTGGCTTTCTCTCTTAGCTCCTATGGGTCCTTTCTTTGCATCTCCAGGGCTTTTCTCTAAGCTCTCTGGGTTTTTACTGTCTTTTATCCTCTTCACAAAGGACTCCAGTAAAGGATTGAGCCCCGCTTTGAATGGGTCACATCTCAATAGAAATAGCCTAACCAAAAGGTCTCACCTGCAATAGGTCTGACCCCACAAGAATGGATTAAAGGAACATGGTCATTCCTGGGGTTTATAACAGATTCAAACCAGCACAGGGGGGTTGTCTTTTTAAAATTATACTTGCCACTTATCTTTCTCACGATGGGTGGTGATGAGAAGGTGAGAAGAATAGGTAGTTCTGAAAAGACTTCATATCTATCTTTACTTTCTTCTTCAACTTCCTGCAACAAGATTGAGAACGCCTGGAGAGGAGCAATGTTCTTAAACTTTGGTGTACATGACACATTCTGATCCAGTAGGTCTGGTATTAGGGTGTGTGATTAAAATGTTTTCTTATAGGAATTTTCACACAGAGCATTTAAGCATTGCTGTAAAGACTCTGAGAAGCAGTGACTAAAGTTAAAAAACAAAACAAAACAAAACAGTGTCTAGGGATAGAGATTAACCTCATTCTACAGATCAGTGCCCAATGCCCATTTCAGAGTCAGTTGAGCTCACTGATAGAATATTCCTGGCTCAGTGGAATTGAAGGGTAGGAGACCAGGATTCTTGCTACTGCCCAGACTGATGTCTTGGTGACCTTGAGGAATCCATGTAATGACTGTGCCTCTCCAACTCCTCATCTGTAAAATAAATCGGTGGGCTTATGATTGAAAAGATTCTTTCAACCTAGAAAAATGCAATGATTCTTCATCACCATCCAGGGAGACTGAGAATTTAGAAACAGGAGGAATTTTAGTGCTGCCAGATAAGCGGTGAGCTGTGAGAATGACAGGAAAAGCCTTTTCTGTAAAAAGTCAATATGGCTTGGTTTACTGCCAGGAAAGCACACATTCACTTCTGTTCCCCAGCATTAGAGATGTGAAAAGAGAATCCGCAAATTGTGTAAATGGCTGTTTCATCAACAGGAGTCGGAAGCCTAATGTAATTGTTAAATATTCACAATCCACAGAAGAAATCTGTATTAGCTTGGAATAAGGAAACCTGGCTGAAACACAGCCCTCTAAGGCAAAGCAGCCCAGGCAGTGCTAAGATGATAAAGCTCTGTCTCTTTCCTCCTAGGTCCATTTCACTCTGGAATCTCAATTCCCCCAACTCTGAAGATTAAAATTACTTTGCAGCAATGACCACTCAAAATTAATGAGTTCATAATCCTTTGCATCTCTTGGAGGCAGTTATGACTAATTACTTCCAGTATAAAAAAATACATTTTTTTCTAGTTAACATAAACTCCTCTTTCCAGTACCATACCTTATAGAAGAGCACTACATTTTAAATGGAGAAGATGTAATTAAATTAGAACTCGGGGTGGAAAGCAGTGGAGACTGATAATAATTGCTTTTCAGGTACTGCTCTAATTGGAGCTCCAAGGATTTTATTTCAAAGCATCAAAGTCAATTTAAGAGGCTCACTTAATCTGGACTTGAGCTGCTTTGATGAAGACACTATGTCTCCATGTGTCTAGATATTCTTAAACTTAACTAAATTTAAAAAAATGATTATGTTAATACAGTAGCACGATATGTTTTAGGACTCTGGAAGACAAATTCAAATTCTCCTTCTGCCTATTAAAGTTGTAACTATAAAATGTACACAATCCTTGCTCTTTAACCATCTGATAAGCCCTTGGAATTTCATGACCAATAAAATATCTTTAATACTTGGTACCTCCCCACACTGTTTTATATATTAAATCAAGACATGAGAGTGAGTTTGCTAATCTACACCCCAAAATACCCCTAGTTTTTGTACATGCTGTTTCTTCAACTTAGAACATCTCCATCCTTTTTGTTCTGGTTCAAATGAGTAAATTCTACTTACCTTTCAAGACCCAGCTCATATGCCACCTCTTCCACGAAGTCTTCCTTGCTTATCACGAAGATGAGTTACTCATTCCAAATTCCAGATCTCAGAGCTTAAGCTTTCTCATCTACAAAATGGTGATCATAGGACTATGCTGATGAAATGAGATAATATTTGCAAAAGCTGAAAGTTGCATTGTTAGGAGTCTTTTTCTGCTTTCCTATCAGGCTGCTACTAGCCAGAAGACATATGCTACAATAAAAAAAGTCGAATAAAGTCATCAGGACAAAATTTTCACCTCTAAGTGGCAAGCACTAATTAATTATCTACAGAATGATTATTTTGTGTCTGAAAGAAAGCACTGGAGTCCTGAAGCAGGCACACTATTTCCTGTGTGACCTTGGGAAATTAACTTTACTTTTCTGGGCTTCAATTAACTTTTGTACAAAACAAGTTTGTCAAACTAAATTACCATTAAGGTTCCTCTTGCCTCTTGTATTCTGTGAGTATCATTACAGGTGATGCAAACCTTAAAATTGTGCCCAAGGTATTTATAGCATTAAAACTAATTAATAACCCACCTAATCCTGACAATGGAGATCAAATTTCTCCTATGCAATTAATGTTCCTGGCTCCATAAAGACAAAGCAAAGCAAAATTTCATTATCTTACCATTCCATGGAGAGCTCATAAGTTATGTGAAATTTGCTGGGTAATTAATAACTGGAAGTGGAACTTTACATCTTGTTGTTACATTGCGATCTTGACAAAATATCAGAGTCCCTTCCCTTTTGCAGGAAATGCCGTGAATTTGGTAAATGTTCTGTTGGTTCTGAGGATGGAGAAAATATATCAACAATGCATCAAATAAAGGCTAACATTTTAAAATTATTTCTACATAGTTATTATTGGTAGCAGAACTAGAGGAGGAATAGTGCTAACATTTGCTGACACTTACTATGTGCCAGGCAGGATGCCAAATGCTTTACATGGATTCTATGGTGTGAGGTTAGGTGATCATTATCCCATTCTACTGAGTAAACAGGCTCAGAGAGGTCAAATGATCTGGCTGGGCTTACACAGCTGGTGTTTGGCAGAAATGGGATTCAAACACAGTCTGAGCTGACTCCAGACTCCTGACTGTCAGCTACAAGGTTTAACAGACTCATATGCAGCATCACTAATAAGGATTAGCATCCACTTTGCAGAGGACTAGTGCTATAAGTTACTTACAGTGGGGCTAATCTTCAGCTGCTATGTGCATATATGGCTGCACCCATTCTTAAAATATAGAAACATCCCTACTGGTTAGAAACTGTTGCTGATGTGAGTCCCCCGAATTAGCTGTTGCTGAGGCCCCTCCCATGGGACAGCCCCCTCCCCAACCTTCCACTTTCCCAAGATGCGTGATTTAGCAACCAAGGCTTGTGAGTGCCTAGAACAGCAGGGGGTCCTGGACCCAGCCCCAGCGCTAAGGCTGGTCTCCATACAGACTGCTTGTTGCCTGTGCCAAAGTGACTTCTTAATATAATTCTTGTTAAGCAGGAATATGTGTCATTGTGTTGTTCATGTTTTAGGCTGAGGGTCTGTGTTTTAGTTATAAGGGGGAGGTGGTGGAGGTCGGGATGGGAGGCTTCCTGAAGCATTGACTGGGCGAGGATGATGTGGAAACAATCAATCTGTGACATCCTAGTGGCACCATTCTAGAAGCTATTCTCCAATAAAACCATCCAGGGCTCTTTGGCAAACTGGTTGATTCAAGGGCTGGGGCAGGAAAATAAACACAAGATGAGCCTGGAGTATCTCAGAGTGCCAGGTAGCAAGGAAGTACTCAAAGAAGACAAAATGAAACAAAACAAAAAGGATGGGTCACACTGAAAGGATGCAGGAGACAACCTGAAAGTGTTCTGAAGGGTTAAATTTGAAAAAATTTGAGCAGCAAAATAAATGATAGTATTGGATATGATATATATATGATATGATAGTATAATCCAAAGAATAAGAAAAAAATCCATGAGTCAAGACATATAAATACATAACTGAACAAATAAATGAAGGACAAGTGACAACTCTTCTTTACAGAACAATTCCAGTAAATAAATGTAAAAGCAATGAAGGGAATAGAAAATCACCATTAGAACATCGCAGTCATAACTGTTGCTGGCAAGATCCATTGATGGATGCTAAAATGGATGGGTGCCAGTTTAAGCAGAAACGGAGTGCTTGGGTAGTTTCAAAGGAACTCCAAATATTGAGTAATTACAAGGGTAAAAGAATAAATTCACAGTGGAGAATCCTGGCGGACACCACCTTCAGCAAATAATTGAGCTATCATGATACTAATACCCACTGATATCATGTATCCCCTGACGTGACACACAGAGAAGGGCAGGCCACCTCCGGGGTTTCCTTTCCTCAATCTACTGGTGAGAGAACATCAGACAAAGCCAAATCAAGGCACTCTCTACAAACTGACCACTAGTCTTCCGAAGTATGAAGGAAGTGAAGACAAGGAAACTGTAATAGACTGAAGGATACTATGGAGACATGACACCTAAATGCACCGTGGGATCTTGGAACAGGAAAAAGACATGATTGGAATAAGGTGAAATCTGAATTAATTCTCCAGTTTAGTTAATAGTAGTTTGAAGGTTAATATCTCAGGTTTGATAATTGTATTATAGTGATTTCAGATGTTAATTCAAGGGGAACTGAGTGAGGGGTGCATGGAAACTCCCCGAAGTGTACTTTTAAAAGAACCTTTCTCTAAGTCAAAAGTTAATGCAAAATAAAAAGCTAAAAATATGAATTTAGGAATCAAAACACAAGGAGAGTTCTCTCTACTTTGGCACCTGAAGAAAGAATTTCCTCCATTTCAAAGAACTTAGAGAATTTGCCATAATGAGCACAAATTTTGAGGACAAATTAAACCAGGGACATCTGACTTCTTAAAAAAATATTCATTCAGAAAATCTTTATGAGTACCTAACATGAGCTACGAATGATGCTATCATGACCATGCTTTCTTTTAAATTGTATAACCTTAATTTCAAAATCTTGCTGCTATATAAAGTAGAATTTTCTAGACAAGAGCTTATCTATTTTCTCTCATGAAACTGTTTCACCTTAGGTTGTGCCACCATGATTGCCTTGGTTGACTATTGATGGTTTTATTTATCTCCTTGTGTTGCCTGGTACCTAGCTACCCTAGCCAGTACCTTGGGCACTGGTGGTTATTTGAGGGTTTGGGAAGCTTGTGCTGTATTCTGCTCTGGAAAATAAATCATAATGCCTGTGACTTCCCACAGTAAATAATTGAGAACATGCTATCATACCAGCCTGCTTGGGAAATATCAGCTTTACTTGGTCTCTTGCTTCACAGGAGAGAAAAACAGGAGAACTAGGAGAGAAATCTTGACAAGGTGCTCTCAAAGTGTCTCTGCCACCTTCCCTCCATGAATTGGTCTGTCATCTCAAAGTGTCACAACTCAATTCATGGCTGCCGGTCTATGTGTATAGTGCAAAATGGGAAAATCCATCTAATTTGATAGTTTTGCTCATGGGTAATATTTAAAGGCATAATTTGATTGGAGGATTACATAACATCTTGTAGGAAGTAATGGGAATATAATAATGAGAAATTAGAGTAGCTGTACTTTAGTGATTGGCATGATACAGCATCAACCTATCCATTTGTTTGGTATGTTTCAGCTTAAGTGCTAATGAGTCTTGACCTTTGGCCTACTGATTAGGATAATAATGATCGACTTAATATATTTGATGAGGGTGAGTTGGGTGAACATAAAGCCAAAAGATGAGGGAGGGGAGTCTTGAGTCTGAGGTCTTATAGAATACAGAAATAATAATTGTGGAAGCCATAATTGTAATGATGATTAATGAAAAAAATAGCAGCTGGAATTTATAGGTACATGCACATACATATGTCTATGTGTGTATGTGTGCATATATGCTGAAGGTGAGTAGATTATATATGGGTATGGGGAGTGGGGAGGAAAGAAATGGAAAAATAAAAGATAATTGCTTTAGGGGAATGAGTATGGATAAACTATTGTGTAGCCTAAATATATATGTGGATCTCATATGGTCCAGTGTTGATACAAAGTTGCATTGCAAGAAGCACACCTAAAGAATTTAAAGGAAATCTCAATTCTTGTGCCTCCTGAAAACCATTAAAGTAACCCAGTTAATAATGTTCACCAGCATTTCTTTAAAGTTTCTTTCTTTTCTTCCCAGGTCCCTCATGTACCCAAGTCAACAAACTCTCCTGAATCTGTGCCCAGTGGTTTTTCCCCCCTCTGTCCTTTCCTTTTTACCCAGGTCTGTTATTTGGGTTTATTTTATATAAAAGATGAGGAAACTGGTTCCATTAAGACTCTATTTTAATGGGTAATAGAGTTGGGAGGGAGCCCTGGGAACAAGCTCAGGGTGCTGCAGTCCCACAGGAAAGGTTGCGGCTTGCTTCCATCTCAGCCTGGAAGTGACAGGAATCATGTTTGTACATGAAGAGGTTCCTCTCCTTTTTCAGCAGCCAGTGGCTCTGTTGCCATGGCCTCAGTTACGCAAGGAGCTCCTCTCAGAATTAGAAGGTGGGAAATGTAAGCATGGAGCAAAGTTCTAATTGCTACCCACTGGCAATTCAAGCACAATGGGTCCCCAGGTAGCACAGCTGCTATTCTCACTAAGCAGCTGTCCCCTCAGCCTGTCTCCTTTCCCACAAAAGTTTCATAAAAGCTTTTTATTACATAATTATACTTCTGTGCTTTGTAGTTATGTGAGACAACTACTCACATTAGGCATGTTTAATTAGGAAATTAGGTGTTATAATCACAATACAGAGCAAAAAAAATGTCATGAAGCCTTAGTTCATAAACAAATGGCTTTTTTCTTTAAGGAGACAGAAATGCAAAATTAATGTCAACTTTTGTTTTTGTCAGATCGTGAAATTTAATTTATGTTTCGTGCTGGAAGGGGAGAATTCCATCGCCTTTCCAGATGGAGCCTTCCCTCCCTTTAGCTTGGAGTTAGTCACTCTGGTTTATGAGTGCCCACTCCACCACATCTATCCAATGCCTGGGCTTTCTCTCTAAGGTAGATGTTGAACTGATTTGCCTTGAGATGCCAATGTCCAACTGACCCGGTTTGTGCCTTTTGAGGCATACCTAGTGCTCTCTCTTGAGTGGTGGGCACTGTAAGATACTGGAGATGAGTGAACCAGTTTATGGCAGGGGGCGGGGACCAACTTCTAAATATATTAAGACACTGAAGGAAGACTGTAGATAAATCTGTAGGGACACAGAGGATAGGGTACCTAATCATGAGGACAAGATAACCCTTTTTTTTTTTCTTTGAGTGATTACTAAGCAGTCAACAGGTGATATGCTCTATCCCCTAGTCCCAGCCCCTGAGTAGAGAGGGGTGGGGGGTGGTCAACAGGCCAAAGAGAAAATACAATTGAGGGCTTGGCAAGTTGCTCACTCTTATCTCTGGTCTAGCTGCCTCAGAACTAAGGAAGGTCCAGGGCCAATGAGACTCTGTCCAGATTAGATGAGGCCAGCTGGCCTTTATATACCCCAGGAAGAGACGGGGGCAATAGCAAACGGCATGATGGATCCCTCTAAAATTCCACACACTGGGTTGCCTGCGCTGGATCAGATGTCCATTTCAAATTGTGCATCATCGGGTGTCTCTTTTGCTGTCTCTTTCTCTTCCTTCAGCTCCGCTAGCTTGGAGAGTGGGGCTGTTGCAGTTCTGACTCTGGAAATCAGAGGGAAGCAACACGGGGGCATGTGGGCAATGGGTGAGTTCTTGCACTCCAGTGGGAACTTTCCGTTGTAGACCATCCTGGTGCCTCACCGGGCAGTGGTATACAGCGAGCTCCCAGTGGTGCCATAGCAGTCAGACAGCTGGTTCTGGCCACCAGGAATTGGGCCGCTTGTGGATGTGGCCATGGCAAGCCAGAGGAGCAGGAAGCAAGTGGCTGGTGTTGAAGGTGCTGAGTGTGGCTCTGAGTCCAAGGTGGACTCAGCTGGCCACCAAGATAGCTACTTTTATGGGTATTCCCCAGGAATAAAATATTTTTTCCTGCCAACCAACTAAACTAATATGCTAACTATTTGTTCATATTACCATGGATCTCTATGTCATAGAGATTATACAGATGGGCTTGATCGTTCTCTGCACCTTGCTTCATTGTCTCTGAGAGCAGCTGATGAATTTTCATATCTCGTGGCATATGAGATATCAAATAGTAGGCAAAATGTCATGGGCTTGTATTTTTCTGGAATAAAAGCAAATAATTTTTATCATATTGCCATTCATTTATATATATTCAGTCATTTTATGAACCTGGTCTACAAGATGGGGATGGAGTTATAGCTCCTCCTGCAAAGAGCACAGGGATGGTGGTAGACATGGCCAGTTAAGTGAAGTATTACCCACCCCCCCAACTCCCTTTCCAAGGAGTTGCATTGTTGCTAGCAAGCACTTGTCTAGCCAGAAACAATGTTTCCCAGACCTCCTTTGTATCCAAGTATAATGATATACCTAGTTAGAAAGTATCCTATTCTCTTCAATTTTCTGAATGTGATTAGTATTGATGTTAATTTTTCCTGAAATGTTTGGTAAAATTCACCAGTAAAGCCATCTGGTCTTGGGTTTTTCTTTGTTTGATTGTTTTTGATGACTGCCATTTTTTTTCACTTTTATTGATTTGTTGAGATCTTCTATTTCTTCTTGAGTCAGTGTAGGTAGTTTGAATGCTTCTAGGAACTTCTCCATTTCATCTAGGTTATCCAATTTATTGGAACACAATTGTTCAGAGTATCCTCTTATTATCCTTTCTTTTCTGTGGGGTTGGTAGAAATGTTCCCCTTTCCCTTCTGATTTTACATATATACATCTTGTCTCTTTTTTTTTCTTTGTCATTCTAGGTAATTTTCAGGGTTTTTTTTTGGGGGGGGGTCAGGATTAAACGAGATTGTGCATGTGGAAACATGTAAATGCTGGAGTGCTTCATAAAGGTAAGGCTCTCACCTACAGATATACTCTAACTACTGTTCAAGTCACTCTGTACCTGAGGAATCTGAAGAATGGCATACCGTCCATTAGCCCTCTTTAGAATTAGAGTTTTAGAGGTTCCCCAGGAGAAGGATCACTTTCCACTCTGGTGTACCAACCTCACAGGCAATATGTGGTGGTATCTTCCCCATTGGCTCACCAGTTCTCTCACAGTGAGTAGTGGAGTCCTCAGGGTCACTCAGCTTTCCTTAACTCAGCTGCATTTGGGGAATCACACATCTGCATATCTTGAAGTCACCCTTTCTTCAGGAAAAGCATCTGCAGCTTTGCATCTGTAGCTTCCTCAAACTGCTCCATTTGTTTCAGCTATTTCGCTACCAATAATATCCAGATAACATGTTCTCAAGGATGGTGGCTAGTGTTCCTAAATTTCCTCTTTTTTTTTTTTTCCAAAGCACTTAGGCTCAGAATGACTCTTCCATCTCCAAATTAAATTGGTAGAAGGTCTCTTTGTAAGGTGGAAACATACTAGTCCCTTGGTAAAAATTTGCCGTATGATGCCCATTATCACAAAACACACCTATCTATTTGTTCTCTTTGTTTCCTGATAACAGTGGGGTTTACTGTACTATATTTTACAGTTAGTGATTAAGATGTCTTTAAAAACCAGAAACACCCTATTTAATTAATAAGATTTAGATATTTAGGTCTGACCTGCATAAATATTTTCCAATTTCCTACATACCTGGTTTTTGGAGATAGCACAGAGAACTTCTCTCTTCAACCCAATGACAAAGCATTTTTTTTGGACCAGAAAAACCTGATTCAAGTGATTACTTATTCTTACATGTACTTTCGGGGTCTTGACCAGCCAACTTGGCAGGTGGCAAATAATTGGAGTTTATAGTAGAATGAATCTTTGATTGAAGTACCTGGGTCAAAGATAAAACTGAGCAGTTCATACAACATGGCAGCTGGCATTATGAACTCTTTGCATAAAACAACAATTTGCAAGAAGTATAAATGTATCATTAGTGCTTTTGGAACAATAAACCTCTCATTTGATTGCACCATTTTAAATGTTTGATGAAGTGTACTGCAATATCTAATTTAGTTGTTCTCAAATGGCAGCATGGATGATGCTCCCCATTCACATTTGCAGTTCATCAAACGTCTGCCATTCTCCTGTGATGGGGAATGATTCCAGAAGGGAAAAGGCAGACACAGGGTAAAATGTAGCAGAGATTACGAAACAGCAACATTGGGCACTTTGAATGTAGCAAAGGTAGGTGACACTTGAGTCCAGTCCGGTCAGTGCTCTCAGAAGGTGGTTCTGCCTGGCTCTGCCCCAGAACACAGCAGTAAACCATTCTTCATATGATGGGCACTTGGTGGGCTGTGGTTTTTCCTGCTCAGCATGCCTTCCTATTTTCCTTCTTCTGGTAACAGTGCCTACTTTCCTTTAGGAAACTCCTTCACCAGTGCATGTACTAGCGGGCCGTCAGTCTGGTGTGGCTTTTCAAATGGGGGCTGTCAATCACAGTAGCCTGCTTCCATTTCTCTCCCCCTGCAACACACCTGGAGTGGGCAGGTAAACCAGGTCAGGACAGTCTCAGAGCAATTCTGTCCTTGAAAATAGTGATTGGCTCCAGAGCAGGGGTATGAGCAATGTCAGACCAATCAGATTCCTTCCCCAGACCTCACCAAATTAGGTGCTCTTGTTCTTGGATCACAAGTTGTAAATACACAGGCCAGGGCTGTCAGCTCCCATCTTTCCCATCACATAGAAAAAGCCTCCCTATAGCAGGAAAGGACAAGGTGAGCGTCCAAAGGAAAGCATGCCTCAGACATGGAGGATGAGAAAAAGAGCACTCAGGTTCTGAGTCCCTGCAGCCAGGAGTGAAACTACCCTTGGACTCCTCAGGTACATAAGCTAATAAATTCTATTTCTTCCATTTCTTGCTTTAGCTAGTTTTAGTTGGATTACTTTCACTTGAAATAAAACAGCTTTCACAATATAATTGTTAGAAGTGTAACTTCAATGAAATCAACTAAATTTCTCCATAACTCATTCTGTCATAACCCATGTCTAGTCACTGCTCATGCTAGATTTCTGATTATAGAATATATGAAATGATTGGTTGCAATGAATTTTTATGACAGTAATAAAAATCACATTGGAGCGAAGTTAGTTGAGAGGTCATTTTCTCCCATGTATGGAAGGAGATTGTGTTTAAATGTTAGAATTGAAAGCCACCATCCATCACTGCCAAACTGACCATAATATTTATATACAGCAACATCTTCTTGGACAAAGGCAGAAGGAGTTTAAAGGGGAAGGATCGTCGTGGATAAAAATAATCCCTTTCTCAAAACCTGTACCCTGTCCTCCATTTTAAGTCTCCATTTTCTATCAGTATTTCTTTTTGCTTGGTAACAGATTAATGGTTATTAATCATTATGTTATTCACATAACATACAATTCACCTATTCAAAATGTGCAATTCACTCTTTTTAAACATTTTCACAGGGTATGCAACCATCACCATAATTAGTTTTAGCACCTTGTTCCTAGCTCAAAAAGTAACCCCATACCTTCTAGGAGTCATCCTCAATTTTCCTATAACTGCCTCCCCTTCCCCAGCTCTAGCCAACTACTAATGCACATTCTGTCACAATAGATTGGCCTGTACTGGACATTTCATATCAGTGGAATCATACATCAATGGTCTTTTGTGCCAGATCCTTTTACTTAGCATAATACTTTCAAGTTTCATCCATTTTATAGCACATATTGACACTTCATTCCTTTATCTTGTAGAGTAATATCCCATTTTATGTATATAGCACATTTTACTTATCCATTCATCAGTTGATGGAAACTTTGGTTGTTTCATCTTTATGACCATTATGAATAATGCTACTATGAACATTTATGTATAACTTTTTATGTGGACATATTTTTTGGGGGATGGGGTGGAATTCCTGGGTCATATAGTAATTATATGTTTAACATTTTGAGGACCTTCCAAATTGTTTTCCAATATGACCACACCATTTAATGTTCCTACCAGCTATGTATGAGTCTGCCAATTTCTCCACATCCTCACCAACTCTTGTTATTATCTGTTTCTTTTATTATGGCCATCCTAAGGTGTATGAACTGGTACCTTATTGTGAGGTTTTTTTTTTAATTAAATCTCATTTCCCATACTCCAGTGATTTTTTTTACTATTAGATATTCCATAAATATCTATTCAAACAACTGACAAATGAGTAACAATGATTTTACAGCTAAACTACAATGGATTTTTATGGATAATATGACAGAAAATGTAAAATTTACTCTCATACATTATACTTTCTGCTTTGTGTAGTGGGGTGTGGTAAATGTATGATGGTATGCGCATACTTAAATGCCCCCAATATTCTCTCCTACTACAAGCCTTGAAATGACTTTTCCCAGGTTCTCTCTCTCTCTCTCTCTCTCTCTCTCTCTCTCTCTCTCTCTCTCTCTCTCTCTTTTTTAAATGCAATTTCATTTATATATTCATATGCCATGTAATCATCCAAAGTACACTGTCAATGGCTCACAGTATCAACATATACTTATGTATTCATCACCATAATCCATGCTAGAAATTTTCATTACACCAAAAAAATAAAAAAGAACACCCAAAACATGCCTTACCTCTTATCTCCCCCCCCAATTTATTTATTTATTTAGTCTTTATTTTCTTATTCATCTGCCAATACACTGGATAAAGAGAGTATCAATTACGAGGTTTTCACAATCACATGATCACACTGTAAAAGCTATATAATTATACAATCATCACCAAGAATTAAGGCTATTGGATTAAAGTTCAACAGTTTAGGTATTTCATTCTAGCTATCCTCATGCACTAGAAACTAAAAAGGAATAGCTGTATAAAGCATAAGAATAACCTCCAGAATGACCACATAACTATTTGAAATCTCTTAGTCACTAACACTTCATTTTACTTCATTTCTTCCCTCCCTTTTGGTCAAGAAGACTTTCTCAATCTCACAAGTCAGGGCCAGGCTCATCCCTGGGAGTCATGTTCCACATTGCCAGGGAGATATACACTCCTAGGAGTTATGACCCATATAGTGGGGAGGATAGTGAGGTTATGTGCAGAGTTGGCTTAGAGAGAAAGGCCACATATGAACAACAAAAGGGATTCTTGTGTGTGTGGGGGTTACTTTTAGGCATAATTATAAGTAGGCTGCACTGGTTTGAAAGGATGTATGTCCCCGAGAAAAGCCATGTTTTAATCTAAATCCCATTTCATAAAGGCAGAAAAATCCCTATTCGAAACTGTTTGAAACTGAAATCAGATCATCTCCCTGGAGATGTGATTTAATCAAGAGTGGTTGTTAAACTGGATTAGGTGATGACATGTCTCCACCCATTTGGGTGGGTCTTGAGACATTTCTGGAGTCCTATAAAAGAGGAAACATTTTGGAGAATGAAGGAGATTCGGAGAGAGCAGAGAATGCTGCAGCACCATGAAGTAAAGAGTCCATGAGCCAGTGACCTTTGGAGATGAAGAAGGAAATGCCTCCTGGGGAGCTTCATGAAACCAGAAGCCAGGAGAGAAAGCTAGCAGATGACACTGTGTTCACCATGTGCCCTTACAGCTGAGAGAGAAGCCCTGACCGTGTTCACCATGTGCCTTCTCACTTGAGAGAGAAACCCTGAACTTCATCGGCCTTCTTGAACCAAGGTATCTTTCCCTGGATGCCTTAAATTGGACATTTCTATAGACTTAATTGGAACATTTTCTCAGCCTTAGAACTGTAAACTATCAGCTTATTAAATTCCCCTTTTAAAAGCCATTCCATTTCTGGTGTATTGCCTTCTGGCAGCTAGCAAACTAGAACATAGGCTTAGCTTGACTTTTACAGGAATAAGTTTCATAAAGTCAAGCCCCAAGACTGAGGGCTTGGCTTATTAAATTGGTAGTCCCCAATGCTTGCGAGAATATCAGGAATTCTCCAGCTAGG
Organism: Myrmecophaga tridactyla; assembly: GCA_004026745.1. Lineage (NCBI taxonomy): Eukaryota > Metazoa > Chordata > Mammalia > Pilosa > Myrmecophagidae > Myrmecophaga > Myrmecophaga tridactyla. Next base: position 164,021 of record PVIY010001011.1, read on the forward strand.
GAAGTTTAATACTTCTACAATTTTCCCCAGTCCCTCAAGGGGACTTTGCAGATATTTTTTTATTTTCTGCCCAAATTACTTTGGGATGTATTGGGGTATTAAATTAACCTGAACAAAATAGTAAGGTCTCATTTCCTATTCAAATTTCCATGTAATTATGTTGTTTGAATAAACTGACCATACAGATTAAATTAGATAGTGTGGTACAGAAAAAACAAATTTTGCACCAAATAAATATCTCTTCCCTTAGTCTCACACAGAAGTTTGAAGTTTTAAAATATAGTTACTATTGGTGGTTCAGTGAAAGAATACTTACCTTCCATGCGGGAGACCCATGTTTGATTCCCGGACCATGCACCCAGGAAAAAAATACACACACACACACACACACACACACACACACACACACACACACATACATACATATATATAGTCAATATCATCCATTACCCTGTATTCTGATTTACCTTAGTTCTAACCAGATCAGCTTCATTCATATCCCTAATTGATGTCTAATCTCTTTTTCACCTTCTTTAACCCTTGTTGTATGTGGTAATGCTGACTTTCAGAGCTACAGAATCTCTAACCTGAGTCTTAGGTGTCACACAGATACCCAAAGTTCCAGGAAATGACCAGATTATACACAAAGGGCTCAGCATCTCAGAATTTAGAAATAACAGTTAAAACTCAGGAATAAAGAGTGTCTTCTGTAAGAGCTTACAATCCAGGAACATTTACTATAAGCATTATTGAACATTCTATACTCCTTAATTGTCGATTGCCCTGATATTCTGATAACCTATGCTCTTGAATTCAGTTCTCAGAGTGTGCATATTATAATTAGTCCTTATTACTGAAGCCTTATAATATTTGTCTTTTTGCTTCTGGTTTATTTCCTTCAACACAGTGTCCTCAAGGATCATTCACCTATTGCTGCATACCTCACAAGTTCATTTCTTATTGTAACTACTAATATTCCACTGGATATGTACAACACAGTACACCCATTCCATTGGCTATGTACAACACAGTACATCCTTCCATTTGTTCCATGTACCCTTAGGCTATCTCCATCCATCACAAACTGTGAATCTCGAGTTGCATTTCCCTTATGGCTAACGATGTTGATTTGTACTTGCTGGTCACTTGTATAGCTTCTTTGGAGAAGTTGTCTATTCAAGTCCTTTGTCCATTTTTAAATTGAGTCTTTCATTTCTTTAGCAGTGGCAAGGATACTTTAGTGAACAAAACTTGACCTCATGCTGTGGAATAACGTTCTTTCTCTATTGCTGGAAAATGCACTTTGTGTGATAAATAGAACCAGGAAGATTACCATGGAAGAGGATACAGTAGAGAGAAGACCAGGGTGTCATCACTCTCCTGGGGCAGGGAGTAAGGTGGATGGCTGTGTGTGTATGGGGGCTTGAGTGCTAATACCTCTCTTCTTTTCAACCTGCAGACTCAATGTGTGTGTCATCTCTATGGCCAGGCTGTCCTTGATTGCTTTCAGGGAGATTCCACGAATTATTTTTTTTCATTAGGTTTATTTTATTTTTTACTTTTCTTCATAACAATTATGAGACATAATTATTTGACTTATTTGTCTGCTTCCTTTTTTTTTTTTACTTTTAACTCTATCTACTAAGCTCTTTGATGATGAGGCTTGTCTGTCTCATTCTTTCTACTGCAATACTTAGCACAGTGCACCTACGCATACTCAAGTATTTCTCATTTCTTTATCCATAAAACATGGATAGTAATAGCATCAGCCTTATAGAACTGATGTGAGTGCTCAATGATTTACCATACTAAAAGCACTTACAATTGTTCTAAGAGGATTGTGTTCATTAGTATTTGGTTTCTTCTTATTCATATCCTCCTCCTCTTTCATCCTCATTAGCATCATGATTATCATCATCATTAAGAATGCAGGAGGAGGAGGAATATAGGAAAAAGTAGGTAAGTTATTGATAGGCTCCACTTTGGAGTACCTATGAGACATCCAGGCAGAGGCATCTAGTGGGTAGATGCCAGAAGTTGGCTCAGAGCTCAAAGGAATGATCTGGGCTGTGGAAGTGGGTTTCTGAAAACACCAGAACACTGGTTATAGATGAATGCCTGGGATGAATGCACAGAGGAAGAGCAGGTAGAGTGCATTAATTAGAGTGGAGTGCCCTTTAATGACTTAAAGGGAATACAAAGGGAGAGGAGACAGTAAAAGATACCAGTGGTTACAAAAGTAGGAAGAGACTAGAGACAGTGCTGGGATGGAAATTAAGAGAAGGTAAGATTTAAAAAGGGGAGTGGTCCATAATACTCGCTGATGTGAAAGTTGAAATAATATGCAGGACTAATGAGTTGGTTGAATTCAGTAATTAGGATATCATTTGCAACATTCATTAGAGCATTTTCAGAGGAGGTTGACTTCCTTATTTAGTTGATAAGAATTTGAACTGAAATTGGATTATATGATTTCCTTTGGTAAGAAAGAAAGTAGATAGTTGGTTCTAAGAATTTAGGCAGTTGATTGGCACGCATTCCCTCCAGGGCTGTCATTTTAAGAAGCTTGCGTCCAAGAAAGAATAATCAGTGAAACAGAGAATAAGGTAAGAACTTGGTATGCACTTGGCAAACATCCATTCTAAAGCAGGGATTCTTTGATAAAACCAAATTGGGGACTTCCGGGTCAAGATGGCGGCTTAACAACGTGCGCATTTTAGTTCGTCCTCCAGAACAACTACTAAATAACCAGAAACAGTACAGAACAGCTTCTGGGGCCACGTCAGTGACCAGACACACAGCGTACCCCAGTCTGGACCAGCTGGACCGGCTGCGAGCACCCCCCAGAACCGTGAGTTCCCAAAGCTGCGGCAGCCAGCGCCCCTCCCCCACAGGCTGCTTCCCAGAGGGGAAAGGAAAGGACTTTACCAGCAGCAGGGACTGGGCACAATCAAACGCCAATTGTGGAACTAATTAACAAATTCTGACTACTAAAATTAGGCCCCCAGCTTAGGTGAACCTGATCAAAGCGGAGGTTGCTCATTTTTGCCCTGGCACCAAGGGGGCAAGACTGACAGAAAAAGGGGGAAAAAAAAAAGAAGGAAACAGAGGTTTTTGTGGCTGTGTATCTACAAAGGCTTGACTGCCTCTGGATACAGTGGCAGGACTTTTCAGACTGCATCTGCCCCAGGCATAGGCAGAAGTGAGCTCTTTTGGGGGCTTGTCTGGAGACTGTGCCTTCCCCAGGGGAGGGGTGAAGCCCAACTC